>WWET01005131.1:41861-59339 GCA_011038615.1 Limnodynastes dumerilii
TACGCTCTTAGCGAACTTACGCTCCTAACCGCTACGTTAACGGCGTTGCACTATTACTACGCATGCGCAGTTTTGCGAATTTTCTAGGATCTTAAATATACGCACCTAAGTGCCGTGGAAATCGCATCTCTGAATCAGGCCCAAGATTCAGATTTATTAGGGCTTAAATTTTATTTTAAATTAAAAAAAGAAAACAGAAATCCATTTGTAACATGCAAAGTTGTATAGACTGCTGCCATTACACCTCACAGTCTCTGCCTATAGGTATCTGTTTGTATGTTACAGATGGATGCACCGTTTCTGTACACCCTTTCCAGAGTTACAAAAGTTGGAGCTCGGGATGGGACATATGCAACTTGCGCAGCAGATTTGCGCATTCTATGATCAAAAACTATAGATCGGTTCCCAGATCTTTTGGTTTTGCAAGAAAATTTCTGGATCCTTACAAAAAATTCAAAATATATCGTTAGAGGTATGATCAACAAAACAGCCAGATATTTCCTTGCAATTCAACATGGTTTTGCCCAGGTGTAACTTTCCACCTCTTTTCCTCTTATTTTCAAACTCTGGGTCTGATAAGTTGAATAGCTAAATAAAAATAATTGCTTCAGAAACAATATAACTTAATAGAAAAACAGGAGAATATGCACTTAATTTCTTTTGTGTTTTAAATTATTACACCCATTAGGTATGATCATACGGTGCTCCGAATGGTAAGTATCCCCAACCCTTTCCCTAATCCTTATTCTAACCCTCCCCTTCTATTACCCTAACCCTAAGACTCCTTTCCCCGCAGCCTGACCCTAATCCACCCTTCCACGCAGCCTGACCCTAACCCTCCCTTCCTCGAAGCCTGACCCTAAGTCTCCCTTCCCCACAGCCTGACCCTAATACTCTCTTCCATGCAGCCTGACCCTAACCCACCTTCTCTCGCAGCCTGACCCTAAGTCTCCCTTCCCCACAGCCTGACCCTAAGTCTCCCTTCCCCACAGCCTGACCCTAACCCACCTTCTCTCGCAGCCTGACCCTAATTGCAGCCTGACCCTAACCTTCCCTTCCCCGCAGCCTGACCCTAATCCACCATCACCCGCAGCCTGACCCTAACCCTCCCTTCCCCGCAGCCTGACCCTAACCCTATCTTCCCCACAGTCTGACCCTAACCCTGACCCTGAAAGGAACTTTCGGATGTCCCTATTTCGGAAATCAGACATTCTAACCGGGGACTGCACCCGTATGTCTCCCTTCCCCACAGCCTGATCCTAATCCTCCCTTCCTCGCAACCTGACCCCAACCCTCCCTTCCACGCAGCCTGATCCTAACCCTAACCCTCCCCTTCCACAACCCTAACCCTCCCCTTCCACAACCCTAACCCTAACCCTCCCCCTAACACTAAAAGTACCTCTCCAGCGGTGGGTTCAGCGGCACTTCCAAAAATGAATGGGCATGTGAGTATGCCGATTCAGAAAATAAAAATCCAAAATGGCTGCTATTCCAAACAGAGACTGCCGAAAAAGACAGCCATCGTCGTGGGGACTCCCACCAGTCTAAAACTGTCCCTTTATTTTGTTTATTTATGGTTTAATTAGTTCCTCTTATTAAGTAAAAAAAGTAAAGTTAGTCGCATATCTGACAGATAATTGCCTAAAAAAATAGACTGACTCTCACACAAATGAACAACTGTTCATTTTGGATAATATTCTGTTTACATTCACTTGGGAAAATAACATTTCTCACATTTGCTAATTAGTGGAAATATGAAGAAATGTAACTTATGGCAATAGATATTAGTTAACATTTACACATAAAACTATTGCAGAAATAATAAAAAAAATGACAAAAATGTTTTATGGGGTGGTTTTTATGGAGCACGTTTTGCCTCTAGAACGGCACATTGCATGAATCTACATCATGGATTTTATATTGTGTCCCATAGAAGTGTAAGATAAAATACGCAATCGCGCTACTCCCTGGATCAGGCACCAAAAGACAGATGACAACTAAAGAACTCAGGACTAAATCCTGAACTAAGGGATGTAGTCTACAGAACAAAAGTTCCATTTTCGAAATATAGGCAGCTAAACGCTTATTTTCAGCTGCCTCTATTTGAAAAAATTCTGAATTATTTTTGACATATTTACCCATTCATTAATTCAGAAACTGACGTCACAGACCCACCGCGCCAAGGTGAGTATTACAGGGGAGTCTATGGCACTAGGGTTAGCCTAAAGGTAGGGGAGTTTTAGGGTTAGGCTACGGGGAAGGGAGTCTTAGGGTTAGGCTGCAGGGAAGGGAGTCTTAGGGAGTCTTTATACGGGGGAAACCCTGGTGCCACTCTAAATATCTTTGTAATAAGGGCTCACCTATACAGAAGGTTTGTGATTTGTCTTTCTTAATTGATTCTCTAACAACTTAACTATATGTCACCTTGAAAAGCATTCTTTTTCGAAAGGTCTCTTTTCTCCCAGACAGTTGCGAACTGGCTGAGAAATCGATTGCTTCTGCCTCGCAGAAGAGAAGCAATCGATTTCCCAGCCAGTTCGCAGTTGAGAAAATGGCCCTTTCGAAAAAGGGCTTTTTGCAGTAGCGACCCATACCCCTGAACGTAAATCTTCACAGCGCACTATAAGGTACGCAAAGTGCAAATATGTATTCCGTATATGGGAAGGTAGTGAACTCCCCTTGCACATATAACATTTTTGTGCCTTTAAACTTACCTTAACTATTACACACATGCCCCTGTGCATAATCGGCTTGTTGATAATGGAGTATCGTACAAAAGGGCTTTACCAACATGGGAATGGGTTACTGTGCGTGATTTAGAATCATTCGTAGTGTGTTCCAATGTGTAACTGCCATTTTCGAGTACTTATGCATTCTGAATACCTAAACGGCCTGTCCTACGCAATTCTGCGTCTGGTCCACAAATCTCATTGAATAATTGGATGAAACCTTCTTTTCCATCTTATTTATAACTACCTACATATTATATGTTAAAAAAAAGAGGATGAACAAACAAAACTTCACATACTGTAAGCCTCTTACCAGACGCTTAGATGTAAAATATTGCCCATCTCGGGAGGCTATTCTAATTCCAATCTTCACGACTCTTCTCCTATGGGGATCACTGTGGACAGGTAAGTCCTATCCTTTTACACCAGGATCATTATCCTGACATGTGATCCTATTGCGGACCTGGGGGAGAGGAGTCAGATAGATTGTTCTCCACTAATTGAATCTCACAACCTTTCTGTCCTGAGCCAGTGCAGGAGAAATAAGTGATGGTGGCAGAGAGGACGGAGGGAGCTGAAACATGGAGAGAATATCTGGCTTCTTCTTATCTCTGCTCTCCTTTCTCTCCTCTCCTTTGTTATAAAACAAATAAGACAATGCAGCACAAGGATTTTTTAGGATGCAGTTGTTGCAACGGAAATCATTATTTTATCATGCGGAAAGTTGCTAATTAAACATGATACTCATTCAGAATGGGCTTCCC
Source organism: Limnodynastes dumerilii (assembly GCA_011038615.1). Classification (NCBI taxonomy): domain Eukaryota; kingdom Metazoa; phylum Chordata; class Amphibia; order Anura; family Limnodynastidae; genus Limnodynastes; species Limnodynastes dumerilii. Next base: position 45,355 of record WWET01005131.1, read on the forward strand.
TGGTTGGTGGTTAGGAATTACAATTTGGGTTATGAATTATGGTTAGGGCTAGGAATTAGGGTTAGGAATTAGGGTTACAAATTAGAGTTATAAATTGGCAATTTATGACTGCAGCATTATCTACCAGCAGGTGGCAGAACTGCCAGCCACCTTGTCAACCCGTGCCTTAAGCCACCCCTGTCTGCATAACAATGCCCCACTCCCGATCTAATCTATGTTGCAGGACAGTTAATGTAAAACGGTCGTACGCTCGCTCGAAATCGGCCAATTTCGTAGCTCTGGATCAGGCCCATGGAGAGAATATCTGGCTTCTTCTTATCTCTGCTCTCCTTTCTCTCCTCTCCTTTGTTTTAAAACAAATAAGACAATGCAGCATAAGGATTTTTTAGGATGCTGTTGTTGCAATGGAAATCATTATTTTATCATGCGGAAAGTTGCTAATTAAACATGATACTCATTCAGAATGTCGACCTTTACAAAATCAAACTCTCCCCACTCCCTTCTGGGCTTCCCTGGTTGGTGGTTAGGAATTGCAATTTGGGTTAGGAATTATGGTTAGGGCTAGGAATTAGGGTTAGGAATTAGGGTTACAAATTAGAGTTATGAATTAGGGTTAGGGCTAGGAACAGGGCCGGATTAAGGCTTCGGGGGGCCCGGGGCACTTGAGACGGGGGGGCCCTATGATCTAAAATTAAGAGCATAGGACCAGATTCTCACTTAAGAAGAAAGCTTTTTAAGTGCGTAGAAATACGAACAGAGCTTTCTTCTCAGTCAGCATTCATATAATTTTGTTGTTATTATTATTCTTTTAGATTATTATGATTATTATGATTATGATGATTATTATTATTATTATTATTGATATATGAGTGAGGTGCTCATGTTTATAAATACGTACAAATGGTCCTGGGTATAAAATAGTTGTAACCTGCACAATCAATCATTATTTGCCCTATTTACAATCTTTTTATATAAAGGTTAGCTATTCCCTTGTTTAATTAATCAAACGCACATATGCAGTTAATAGCACAATGGTATAAAGGGTTGTAGTTGAGTCCCTGAGTCCCTGTAAAATGTGTCTCCGTGATTATCAACATAAATACTCGACCTGCAACAATACCCTCCATTAAATAACACACATCCATGACGCATTTTCCTTCTTCATGGCAGCCGCTCCAGTCAATACGGAGTACATGGGATGTCTGCATTCATCTCTTTTATGGGCACATTAGTTACACAGACACAATTACCCTGTGGTCTCAGCAGGCCCTAAAGGTGAAAGAAAATGACACATTTCATATCCAGACCTGGCCCATAGCACAGGGAGGGAGTTTTCCCCTAGATTTATAGCCTTCCTCTGCTACTCATGTCAGTAATAAATATATCCACAATTGATTCTCTCTTCAATACTGAGCGGTGACAAATGGTGTATGTCTGCAAAGGAAATGCCAGGAAGAATCGTACTAAGTCACTGATTGTTGGAGCACCTTCTGGGGTTTATTGAATGAGCCCTGAGGCTGGGGCAAAATTTTAGGAGGAAGCGCAGGAAATCCGGGAAACTACTGCACTCGCAGCTGCACTAAACTGCACCCTATCTCATATACGTATAGTGCAGGGTTCCCGACTTTTAACAGCCATAGATGCATGGAGGGGGGTGGCTTAATGACGCCATTTAAGCAAATCACGTCATTAAGCCCCACCTCTTGGCTATTAATTACCCCATTTTAAGCTTTAATGGGGGAAGTGGGCGGGTCTTGAGGGTGCAAATTGCGTCATCAAGTCCCTTCATATTCCTAGGAACACTAGGATACTAGTGTTGCTGGGCAGAGGAGCAGGACTATCTATAAAACCACGGTCCTCAAGTCACTTGCGGGAGATTTGCCGGACAATCCGGGAGAGTCGGCAACCCTGATATAGTGGAACACACCATTGCCCTAGCGGAAAGCACACAGAAGCAAACACAGAAAGAGGAAAATATACAACAGCCATTCCCAGAAATATTAAACATTTTAAGGTTGTCAGCTGGCTTGGGCTTCTACTCTAACTGGCTTCCACAGTTACCCATAACCCAAAGACCAGACAGGGTTGATTAAAAAAAAGGATTCATCTGAGTTCTTAAATGTAATATAAACAATAACAATAAGCACAATGGACCGGATTCACACTTAAGAAGAAGTCGAATCTCCCCATTTTTAGGAACGGATAAACTACGCATGCACAGAATACAAAGTTGCACATGGAATCCAGCTGCTAAGAACGGGAATCCAATAAGCACGAACTTCAACTCCGCTCTTAGGGCCTGATCCAGAGCTACGACCGCAAGCGAGCGTACGCTCATCGTAAGCGAAAATTCGTGAAAAAATTCGCACCGCGCATGCCCAGTATGACAGCTTCCGGTCGCCTGGACGTCATGAGCGAATAGCAGTCGTATTGTGAGCGAATTTTTCGCTCGAGGGGCGTGCGTTCAGTACGACGGTCGCCTGGGCGCTCGTTTTACTACAGGGAGGGGGGGATGGCCATTTAAAAAAAAGGATTCATCTGAGTTCTTAAATGTAATATAAACAATAACAATAAGCACAATGGACCGGATTCACACTTAAGAAGAAGTCGAATCTCCGCATTTTTAGGAACGGATAAACTACGCATGCACAGAATACAAAGTTACACATGGAATCCAGCTGCTAAGAACGGGAATCCAATAAGCACGAACTTCAACTCCGCTCTTAGTGAGATAAGTAAGAAGGGGTGGGGCCAGTCCCCTGTAAGAAGGAAGTTAAGAAGAGTGGGTGGGGGAGGCATTTAAATGGGGCATTAAAGGTGTGGTTTGATAAGTGGATCAGGCCCTTAGTGAGATAAGTAAGAAGGGGTGGGGCCAGTCCCCTGTAAGAAGGAAGTTAAGAAGAGTGGGTGGGGGAGGCATTTAAATGGGGCATTAAAGCTGCGGTTTGCTGAGTATGCATGTACTTAAGCAATTTAAGCACAGACATATGCTCGGAGAGTTAAGGTAGCCCTATGGATGCGGAAGTCAGCTAAAATCCGTTGGAATGAGGGCTCAAGTTGCCTTACCACCTAGCTGTGTATGTTTGCGAATCTGCGCATACTTATTTCATTCTTATCTGTGAATCCGGTCTAATATTACAATAGGAAATAACAATGATAACATCAGAAGTAGTAACTAAAACATGAGACAAAGGTGACAGATGAAGGCAGTGCAAACCGAAGAAGCTAACTTTCCTTAGACCGATAATAGAAAAGTGGGGGCATGTTACCACCCCACCTGTACAGAAGCCCATTAACAGCCAAAATGGGGGGCATTTTGTAACCCCACTTCCACAAGCACCCCAATAACAACCAGGAGATGGATGATGCACGGAGAAGAAAGCTTCATGGCTGGCCAAAGACTGCGCATCAGTACACAAAGATCTATACTTCCTTCCCACCACAGCAGGGGGAGCTCCTAGACATCACTCTGCCCGTCACCATCAACTCCTAATGACTTAACCAAGCCCTAAGCAAAATCCGTGAACAGCCCGTCCATCCCTTCATCTGACAAATGAACGCCCTCTGTCCGATATAGATGAACATACTGTCAGTGGAAATAATTATTTTTGGGATAACCTGAAAAAAATGCATTTCCAAATGTCCAAATTTTTACAGATGTTAGCAACTGGTGTTCGGTTTATGGGAGGGTGGGTTTTTCTGAATGAGCAATGGGACAGTTATGTTACCTCTCCCTTCTTAAATACCACTATGACCTACCTATTCTACCCCTCTGTAACCTGATTGGTCCTGCTCTTAACTCCCTCTCCACCCCCCCCCCCCCCTACACAAACACAATTCTTTNCAGCCTACACTAATGCATTCCTTTCCCCCTGTCTATTGTATATCCCTGCCTCGTTCCTTAGCCGCCCTCAGGCCCATAAAGGACTTTCACTTCTCATTAAGTTATAAGCTTTCTGTAATATGACCTTTACTGGTATATCAGCAGTTATTTTTTCCCTCACTCCCTTAGAGATCCATTAATTATATAACAATCCATTGGATTGTTATATATGCGCAATATAAATGTCAATGAGGTTTTCTCTGAAACCAGGTCACTGTGGGAATAGTAACTCCTGGTTTATTTGTTTTTCAAAAACAAATGTTTGTAATGTTTATTAAACTATAATTAAATGTTGTTCTTTGTAAATTTGTTATATACTATGTTACATTTTGGTTTATTGAGGAGATTGTGGACTGTATTCACAGATCCGTTGTCACGTGGAGTTGCGTGCTTATTTTTAGGTACGTTTTAACTGCGCATGCGTAGTAACTTTATTTACGTGAGTAGCTTAGAATATACGCACGTAAGTGCTTTAGGGACGGACATGTGAATCGCACTTGGGTACATCCGTACGGATGGGCGGGTAGAAATATGTACTTGAAAACTTAGGGCCTGATCCAGACCTATGCTCATGAATCGCTCATGTGCGTAGTGTATTTACGCCGGCGTACCTCCGATGCACTCCCCTCGGCACTACCCTTGGGCGTACTTAGTTTTGCCTTCTTACGCCCAACAAACCCTATCCTAACTTTTTCTGATCGTAACCGCGGGCGTCCGTAAGCTCAATGCGTAGTTACGATGCTTAGCACGCCCATACTGTACGATTTAAATGCCTGACCCCGCCCTCGGTGCGTTTTTATGAATTTCGTATGGCAGGCACGCCTCCTCGACCATATCTACGAAGGTGTTGTGATCAAGGCCCATACACTCATCATTTTGGAGCGTAACATCTGCCCCGAACATGCGCAGTAAGTACAAATGGCAGTTTTTACGCTTATGCCCGCTGTAAAAATGCACCCGAGCGTAGGTCTGGATCAGGACCTTGAAGATCAGAGTGGTCTCTGGAGGTGTAAGTCTACGATTGCACGGCTGGGAGAGGGGAGTGTCGTGGATGTTGGTGGGTGTTGCCTTGCTATCTGCATGCGTATAATTGCGTACTTTAAAAAAACGAATCTCTGAATACGGCCCTATATGAATTTCAGTTGCAAAGTGTCCGACAATAGTTTTTAATGTCATAATTATGCCTACAATTAATTAATCTACAACTATACGGAAAATTCTATCAGAATCGATACCTATAACGATTTTAACAACGACTGATAGTCCTGATGATGCGTGCACATTGCCACAATTTACCTGTGATTTGCATCTCCTATAACCCTCTGCTCAAACGATGGTGACATCATAGATTTAAATATGTACCACCACAAAGGTGTCCCTGGAGGAACCACAGTATCTGCAGAATTGTTGGACAGATTTGTATGACTGATCCATTGTTGACCATGAATTTTAGGAATTTTAGAGAACCAATTCAAACAAAGCAATGTGCATTAAACGGTAAAACACGATCATGGGACTGTCCACTCTAAGGCAATATGTTACCAAATGTCGTTTATCATGTGATTGGCACAATAATTGGATAAAAATTCTGTCGTACCCAGCTTTAGAGGGTAAGCACCACGATCTACCTTACCTGTTCATGAAAAACATCTCCACTGGAAACGCAATAGTTGGTGATTGCTTCTTTCACTCCAGGTACTTAACCACTGGCTTGCAGGATTTTTTCTATCTACCATCTGTCCACAGTCTGAGCTCAGCGTTGAATTCCATTGGATTTAATAGAGCTTTACCATCTACCCTGGTGCAGGTTCACCTCTACCTTTCAGTGTGATTGTACAATTTTTATAATTTTTTTTTTATATTGTGAATAGTTAAAGATTTTTCAAAGAAATACATACAACAGTAAACAAATAACCCAGTCCCCCTCCCATAACATCTACCCTTGAGTTATCTGTATACAATATATAGTCAGACTATGGACCTGATCCAGAATTAAGTGCGTTTTCTGCTGTTTAGCCTATGATCGTATGCACCGGGCAGATGTTGTCTTGTGTAGTTAGGGAAATTCTGTAGTCAGGATCGGGCGTCCCTAACTGTAGCGTCATTACAGTTGAAGGGGCATCCTAGTTTACGAATGCCATAACTACGCTACAGTTAGGGTAGGTAGGCGGGGGAGGCAGGGAAATGAGGCAGGGAGGGCAGGGTTTTTAAGTTACGCTCCGGTCCCGGCGTAATTACACTCTGTTACACCGGCTGAAGTTAAGGTAGCCTTCAACCGGCGTAACAGAGTGAAGCTACGCCAGGACAGGGGGAGTGTCAGGGGGAGTGCATAGATGTTACACTGTGCGTTAGTACAAACAGCGCAACATAGTAAGTCTGGATAAGGCCCCAAGTGAGGAAAGTTACTCCTGGGCTAAACCATGTTGATTGCAGGAGGGTCATATTTCATCTGTTGCAAACAGTATTAGAGCTGAGAGGTGATGTTTCCTATCCCAAGTCTAAATAACAGTGTGATAGTAAAGCTGGTCAGTATCTGTGTGCTGTAAGCAATTCAAAGATATATCCCTGCATGCAAAGAATACAATTACCTTGACTCCCCCTGAAATCAACATGGTTTTACCCAGGTGTAAAATTTCTCTCTTAATTGCAAGCTCCTTCTTAAGCTCCTTCTTAAGTCAATTTATCACAGTGAAAGCTGGGACTGGTTTTCTTAATACAGCTTACATGCCAATATTTTGCAAATGTAAGTTCTTATAATTTAGTTTTTATGCAGCATCCAACATTGTTTTCTCATATAGATTTTTACATTCTTTCTAATAGGTTTCATTAGTTGCAAACAGTATTAGAGTTGAGAGGTGATGCTTCCTGGCCCAACTCTAAATAACAGATTATAGGCTCTATTTACTTACCTNTATTTACCTTCCTATTTCCCTGTGAAAGAAGCTGAATCAGACTGGCTTATCATCGCAGCGAGCCTGGCAGCTTTCATTCACACTATTTACAAATAGTCACCCCTCCTGCGAGGTCCCACGATAATCCGCCGGGTCCTCGCAGTGCTTCTTATTCATGCGATGCACATGCGCAGTAACTCTCATTCGGGACTTAGAAAATTTAAGCTCCCGACTTGAGAAACACTGCATATGCGCAGTGCTTCACTTTTGGCACTTTGAAATGTGCAGTGTGTTCATGCCGAGACCGGACAGCTGCAGCCCGACGGGACGCCCGGACAGGAGAGTTTAAATATATATATATATATATATATATATATATATATATATATAGGCAATATTTCTATGTATTCCGGCTGTCTCTCTATACATACCCCCTTTTCCTCTCCCTAATAACAGCTATTAGGGGGAGGAAAAGAGGGGTATATAGGGACATCGCCAGAATACTTACCACTAACGCCAGCCTGACGCCGGGCATTTTGTAAATATGCTACCCTTCATTTTAATGCCATAGGGCCAGTTTTGAAGTGAAAACTGGGCCTATCGCATTAAAATGATCTTTGTAAATAGAGCCCTAAAGCTGGTCAGTATCTCCTTTGTGACAGAATTCAGGGGCTAAGGAAGTGGTTCATAAAACTCTCAGCTTGAGACACCCTTGGGGTAGTTATGTGAAAACAACTTAATAAAGGGCCAGGTACATTAAATAGTTTTGGCAAGTATAAAATCTTCCATTTTTTCTAACATCCTTTTATGACTTTTCTTTGGCATTATTTCACCTGGCTGGATGCTGAGGCTCTTCGTGGTATTTTGGCGAGTAAAAGAGAGGTTGTGCTATGCAGACATGAAAGGTCACATGAGCATAGCTCGGTCCATGTCATTACACAGCAAGGGCCTGATCCAGACCTACACATGAGAGCGGAGCGTATTACCGCTGCAGCATAAAAACTTTCACTCCCACGACACTCCCCTTACCTTCCTTTCATTACGCCCGCCGAACCCTACCCTAACTTTTCCCTGTGTTCGTACGTATTTTCATAGCGACGCGCTGTTCGTAGCGGCCTAAGCACGCCCATACTGTACAATTTAAATTGCTCCCCCCCACCTACATTCCTTAACTCCAGCGTCCGTACTAACTTTGTACTATAAACACGGCCGTCGTCGGAAAAAATACGCAACCAATACGGACGCCCGAATCGCCGCTACGAATAGGTCTTTGGTACGACCGGAAGTTGTCACTATGCACATGCGCAGTGCGTTTTTTCGGCCATTTTTACGCTTACGATCAGCGTTAACTCGCATGCGAGCGTAGGTCTGGATCAGGCCCATAGGGCTCAAATTACATACAGCTAGTAAAGCTAATGAACATTGCTGATTCAGGCTTGCTTATCATTGTAGCGAACCTGACCTCGCAAAACTCCTGTGTTCTGACTGGACTGCTCTCAGGGCAACCTTGTGACTTCACAGCGGATCCCCAGGGTTGCTGACTTTCCCAGAATATCCGGAAGACTTACGAAATTTGGGCAGTTCTCCCGGTATCCCGGGAGAGCAGTCAGATCTCCCGCAAGTCCTGACCAGCTAACACTATCTATTGTATTCCCTAGCGTTACTAGGGATGGGCAGGACTTGATAAAGTCTGCATAAATCGTGTCATTAAGCCCCACCCCCTTGCAGAAATCTATGGCTTCCATCTGGGTTCTCCTGGAGGGAAGCTTTAAAAAGTTGGCAACCCTGAGATAATCTGATTTCAAAATAAAGTGTTTCCTAGATCCAGAGGCTTTGTTGTGTTTTTACAACTTTTTGTAACTTTTGTAATTAATATGTAACTGAAAATCCCATTCAGAGGGTTCAGCTAATACAATATTTTAATAACTGTAGCAGAGATAAAGTGTTATATGTACAGACCAGTAATAAACTAAAAATGCAGGCAAGTGACCTCTATTAGTACGTTCTAAACCTTTTTATGGTGTAATCCAACGTTTTATTACGGTGTGTGAGGAATACAGTAATTTTACCACCTATTTAACATTTAGATTGTGGAGAGATGACCTTCATAATGGATCTCTTAACCTCTTGCAATTACACTGGGCACCCAAGCTTTCTCCAGTATACGTGTTTGATTATTTAACAGGAATGCTGAAAAAGACAGTTTCATTTAGGAATCAAGGACCGTATTCAGAGTGCCGGAGGTATAACATATACGTCCGGTGTTTAGCGTTTTTTTCCTACTGCGCATGCATAGTACATTTTTTACGTTATCTGCGTATATCTTTTCCTTACATAGATTGCGTAAATGCGGTCTGAAAGATAGTCTACATACGGCCCTAAGATGACACCACTGCAGGGAGACTGATCTGTGTAAATGCGGTGATCTACGTAAAAAAAAAGATACATAGATTACGTTAAAAAATTACTACGCATGCGCAGTAGTAAAAAACACTAAACACCGGACGTATATGTTATATGTTCGGTACTCTGAATATGGGCCTAAATGCCCCTATTCATATAGGGGCTGATTCAGAGATGCGATTGTGAAAAGATCGCAAATATACGCATCTAAGGTTAAGATCTTAGCAGGTTCCAGCCCACTGCATAAAGAGTCACTCCCCTTGCAAACAGCGGTGGATCTTAAACTTAGACCACCATTGACTAGCCCTAACTCTGCGCTGGCAGTTGAGATCTTAAGTGACGTAGTAGCGTATATTTAAGATCCCAAGTGTCAGCCCGCGCCCACTTTCCCTCATTTCCCTGCCTCCCTACACAGCTTACAAACAACACTGATAAATCTAAGAAATAAAAATGTGTATAAACTACACTGTACTGACTATAGCCTCTATAGCAGTGTATCGCCGTGCATATGACCCAGGCATTTTTTTATATTCAGGTATTAATTTTTAAGAGATTTATTTTTGGCTTAAAAATAGTGTAAAAATACAATTATGTATTAAAATAAGAAAACACATGAATGACAGCAATTAAAATGTATTAAAAATACAAAAAAAAACTTGCCTATCTGCCTATACAGAGCCATTTGCAGGTGTAAAAAAAGAATTCATATTCAGTACGACGTATACAGGGTATGAACAGAATCCAGCACATTTGTACTGATTTAGTGATCCACACGTTTAATACTGATAGATCACTAAAAACACCTTTAAAGAATTCTTCTTATAAACTTTTTTGTTGCTTCCAAAAAATAATGGGCAGACGCAAAAATAATGGGCCGGATCCAGATTTGCGTCCGGCAACCCACTTACACGCGCAAAGTGCGTAAATGGGGTGTTTTGATTGGAGGCCAGATGTTATGTGCATTTTACGCACGTAACTTCTATCATATGGGACTAAGTTTTGTGCGATAGATTTGGTGCATGAATGGGCTGTGCTTCCCCCTCACCCGCCAAGGTGGGCAGGGTGAGGCATTTAAATTGTACAGTGGGTTTTCACATTTATGAGCGGATCAGCGGTCATACAGACCGCTGATCCACACATTTCACTTAAGGCAGGCTTATGGCAGCGTAACTGCCATAATGCCTGCATGAGAGAGGGGAGTGACAAGGGGAGATCACACCCCTCTCTTGTTCGTACTGCCAGTCCTCGGCACGATTTCCGATCTGGATCCTGTCCAATGAGAGCAATTCATGCTGAAAGGACAATTCTGGTGACAGCGGTGTGGCCAATCATTAAGCTCCACCCCTGATTAGCAATTTAGGTTTGGTGTCATTACAAATTTGGGCGTAGACCTCATGAGACAATATCCTAAGAATCACAGCCTACATCCAGACCTCCGTACACATGGAGCTAACTCCCCCGTGACTCCCGCTGCCATAACCTTACCATAAGTCAAACCGCTAAACCAATCGGAACTGCTCAAACCCGCCCACGCTGTAAAATTTCCACGCACCCCTCTCCCCACCTTATGGAGTTTGGCGGTTGCAATCTCCGGCTAGAAAGTCTGGCTTCCGAAAATGGGATATTCGATAAGTTACTTTTCGAATGTCCCTTTTTCCGATACTTACACTTTTTGTAATTTTTTTTAATGAATGGAAGAGTATGCCGTTCGGCATACTCACCCATTCACTTTCAGAAAGAAGGGATCACTCCTCCGCACCTCTGCTGCCGCTCTCTCTGAACTGAGGAGACAGATGAGTCAACTCTTTCGCCGGGGTTAGGGTCAGCCTGTCAGGAAGGAGGGTTAGGGTCAGGCTGCAGGGAAGGGAGGGTTAGGGTCAGGCTGCCAGGAAGGAGGGTTAGGGTTAGGGCTGTAAGAGGGGAGGGTTAGGGTAAGAATTAGGGGAAGTAGTGGGGGACCTTTTTTAACACTTTTCGGAGCACTGAAAGCTCGGTGCTCCGTGGATTGATTGCAATGCCTCCTCGAGACATATGCAATCGAAATCCCAGCAAGTTCGCAACTGGGTGTGGAGGAATGGCTGATTCGAAAATCCGGAGTTTGGGCAGGCGGAGGGGATGGGGTGCCCTGATCTGTACTATAACGTCTGCTGCTTGAAAAACACCCAACTTCCGCAAGCAGATTCTGGAAGTCAGGTGTTGGATATAACTATGAGGCGGAACTAGCAAGTTGTGGGCCCAGATGCATAAAATATGCCTAGGCCCTAATGATATGCCAGGTAATCCGGTGGGGAGCTTCAGTGGTGTAGTGATGACAGCTGTTGGCCCTTATATCAGCATGGGCCCCGGTGCCATTGTACCTGTTGCACCAATGTTAGTTCCACCCCTGGGCCCCATGTGATTAAGCCTCGACACCTCTCCAACCATAACCTAATAAAGGCCAGGGGAATTTACTAAAAAAGTACTGTATGTCAAACTATATTGCATTTTAGAAACAAAGCATAAATTGTACCAATATTTGCAAATTATTCATTATTGTAATTTAGTTTATATAACGGTGGTGCGTCCCCATGGCACAGCAGCAATACATTTTATCCTTTTTGGCTTTTTTTTTCTGGAGATAACGGGCCTGATCCAGACCTACACTTGGGTGTGTTTTTATGTTGTTAGTAAGCGTTAAAACGGCCATTTGTACTTACTGCGCATGCACGGGGCCAATGTTACGCAACAAATTTCGGAGCGTATGGGCCTCGATCGTACCAACCTCGTAACAATGCTTGAGGGGGCGTGCCTGACATAAGAAATCCGTAAATACGCACCGAGGGCGGGGTGAGGCATTTAAATCGTACAGTATGGGCGTGCTAAGCATCGTAACTAAGCAAGGAGCTTACGGTCACCCACGGTTACGTTCATAAAAGTTAGGGTAGGGTTTGATCGGCGTAACACGGCAAAACTAAGTTCGAACATGGCGAGTGCCTAGGGGAGTGCATCGTAGGTACGCTGGCGTAAATACGGTATGCACAAGAGCGTTTCGTGAGCGTGGGTCTGGATCAGGCCTGACTACTCTTATTCCTGAAGCTGAGTTGTAAGACTGATCTGTGTTACAAGCTGTAACTTTTTTTACATTTATTTCTCGTTTTACTGAAGAGCGTGTTATGCATTCAAAATAAAATATAGAAAATTAATTTTGACAATGCGCCACAAGAGGCTGCTAAAGTCTTCTAATTGTATTCAAGAGCTGCCCAATTACAGAACTTTGCTGACAGTCATCCTGTGGAACAGTGTCAAGTGCCTGGCAGTCTTGGTCGGCTGATCTGGTAGAAAATAGTCAGGGCTGCAGCTGAGTTATTGCTCTCCACTTCCGAAAGGACAGTGACAGCATTAGCAGGACATGATTTACAATATTATGCTGCCCCTCTTACTAAGTCCATACCTTTTGTCTAAATGTCAGGTCACTTGGAGTTTAGCATATGTACATCAAGCTCCTTATCAACCGATAGGTTGAGTCGGCAGCAGCCGACTGTCACATTATTGCAGACTGGAATGCTGAGCGTTACCAATAGTTATAGGCGCATTAGTCACAAAAGTCTTAAGGACAAGACACCAGGGATGTACAATGCAATGGGCCATTTGGGACAAACATTTAGCATCACGTTGGGCAGGGCCTGGTGCTAGGTAGTTTGGCGCCCCCCTGCGAACTTTAAGTTTGCGCCCTTCAATGTAGCAATTTAGCACTTAACACCAATGACCATCCTAGATTGTAGTAAGCAGCACAATATAGACTATGGGCTCTATTTACCAACTTTGGGGTAGATCCAGAACTACGTTTGTTGTACGTTTACTCGCAGAACGTATTTTCGTGTGCGTACCTTCTATACACTCCCCTCGGCACACCCCTTGAACGTACGTATTTTGTCAAGATACGCTTTCCAAACCCTACCTTAACTTTTGCCAACGTAATCGCAGTGATCCGCACACGTACGTATGGGCAACACGAATTTACGCAGGTAAGCACGCCCATACTGTACACTTTAAATACAAACCCCCGCCTATTTAACGTATTTCAGACGTATTTTGGACTCACGTAAAATTGGCACGCCCACACGTAAGTATTTACGTGACACATACATGAATGGTCCATACGTTCACAATTACGCTACGTTACTGTGCGTATTTTCTATGGTGCGCATGTCTCCGCCATGCGTAAATTCGCTCACAAGCGTTGTTCTGGATCTGGCCCTTCATTTTTAGGTGATAATGCCATTCGGACTGAAGCCCCACACCCACGTCCAATGAGGTTCGTTTTTGTGGTCTTTTTTTCGTAATATTTTATTTTTGAAAAAAGTTTTGAAGTTTAGTGTTTCTCAAGCAATGCTGCTGAGACATAACTTTTGTGTAAAATGTTGGTGCGTCTAATGAATGGAATTTTTGTGTGAATTTGGGTATATTTTGTATAGAAACAAAGGAAAGAAAATGCCCCAGCAACACTGTGATTAACCAGTAACAAACTAAACCAGGCCTGGCCAACCTGTGGCTCTCCAGGTGTTGTGCAACTACAAGTTCCAGCATGCTTTGACTGCAGGACCATAGCGGATACCAGACAAAGCATTCTGGGTCTCGTAGTTTTAGAACACCTGGAGAGCCACAGGTTGACCAGACCTGGACTATACCATTCTATCTGTAAAATAAAATGTAGAAACATCCATTACACACCAAGGGCCGGATTCAGAGCTCCGGCCGCAATGCGAAAAGTGCTACTGCGCATGCGCAGTAATTTTGGAACGTAATCTACGTTACTTCTTGCAACGTAA
>WWET01005131.1:59496-95236 GCA_011038615.1 Limnodynastes dumerilii
CATTAATGGCACTACATTAGAAACTACTGAGGCGGAAAGAGATCTAGGAGTAATTATTTAATGTGACTTAAAGGTAGCCAAGAAATGTAACAAAGAAATGAGTAAGGAGTCAGATGCTTGGTTGCATAGGGAGAGGAATTAGTAGAAGAAAGAGAGAAGTAGCAATGCCCCTTTATAGATCGTTGGTACGACCTCACCTAGAATACTGTGTTCAGTTCTGGAGGCAATATCTCCTAAAAGACATAAATACATTAGAGACTATGCAAAGAAGAGCAACTAAAATGGTCCATGGCCTGTGTCACAAAACATACTAAGAAAGGCTAGAGAAACTAAACATGTATAGCTTGGAGCAGAGAAGGGAGAGGGGGAAAATGATCGCAGCTTTCAAATGTATCAAGGGTTGTGACCGGCTAGAGGAGGGGGAATTTTTCATAGGAAGAGGTGTAATAGAACACGAGAGCATGAATATAAACCGGATGGTGGAAAATTCAGAGGAAATGTCTGGAAAAAAATGACTTCACTGAAAGGATGATAGATAAGTGGAATAGCCGAATTTACTATATAAATAAATATACTACTGTTTGCCGCATTTAAAATTATAGTAGTAAAAGGCGAATGACACATTTATAAAATGGAGGAGGGACTCTATGTCACATCCAAATAACTATGGGAGCTAAATGACAAGTGTAAAATGTATTGGAGGCAATGGGCCTGATCCAGATCAACGATGTAGCGCTGAGCGTGCTAACGCTCAGCGTTACATCGCTGACTCCCCCCTGGCACTCCCCCTGTGCGGGCGTATGGCCCCTTCCTTACGCCGGCTGAAGGCTACCCTAGCTTTGCCCGGCGTAAGGAAGGGGCCATACGCCCGCACAGGGGGAGTGCCAGGGGGGAGTCAGCGATGTAACGCTGAGCGTTAGCACGCTCAGCGCTACATCGTAGATCTGGATCAGGCCCTATGAGTGGCTGTATTTTTACTCAGTGCGGGCTCACAGAAGTGATGGTTTGCCATACCGCCATATGCCATACCTACTCACTTCTCCTGTGCCGCCGGGAGCTCTGCCTTTAACAGAGCTGCCAGCTCTGATCAAAGGACGCAAGCATGAGCTCACGTTGAGCATCATTAGACTGCAGAGCGCACGACATGGAGGAGAGAGCCAGAAGACACAGGAAAGGTAAGTTTATTAGCGGTCTTTTGGAAAGTAGATGGGGAATGGGGATTTGAAATGGGAGAGTGGGAAGCTGAACATGAAAGGGGCAATAAGAATGGACACATATAGAGGAGCAATAATTCTGGTTGGCGACAGAAGAAGGGACAATAAGGCTGGGTGGACACAAATAAAGTGGGGGCAATAAGGCTGGTTGGAAAACACAGAAGGAAAGTGCAATAAGGCTTGCTGGGAACACAAAAAGAGGGGTAATAAGGTTGTATGGACAAAAAGAAGGAGGAGACAATAAGGCTGACTGGACACAGATAAAGAGGGGGCAATATGGCTTACTGAACACAGGAGTAGGGGCAATAAGGCTGGTTGGAAACACCTAAAGAAGGGACTATAAGACTGGCTGAACACAATGAGGGGGCAATAAGACTGGACAAACAGAAGGAGGGGGACAGGAAGTCTGGCTGGACAAAGAAGGAGGGGCAATAAGGCTGACTGGACACATAGAAGAAAGGGCATTAAGGCTTAATGGTCACACAGAAAGAAGGGGCAATAAGGCTAACTGGACACACACAAGGAAGGGGCAATTAGTCTAACTGGACACACACAAGGAAGGGGCAATAAGGCTTTTTGAACACATAAAAGGCAGGGGCAGAAAGGCTGGCTGGTCTGACACACAGAAGGAAGGGGCAAAAAGTCTGACTGTGGAGGCACAAACACAAAGGGGTCTGTTTACAAAGGTCGCTTCTGGCTGGCGATTATGAATTGCCGCTTATAAATTACCTTATAAACTGATCTGAAGCAACCTCTATCTTGGAAGTGTGTTTTAAAGCGTGTCTGGGATGGCAGCTGAGAGGGGGAGCTGTCTCAGAGTGGCTGCAATACATGGGCATGCTTTGCCTTATAGTTCTATAGGCAGCTGCTTGCCAAGGGTGATTTGCCTTATAGTATTATAGGCAGCTGTATGCTAAGGGGGAAGTGCTTGCGGCGGCAGCCATTTTTTTTTTTTTTTACACATTTTATCATTTTTTGCACAGGTCATAGGGGCTTATTAAAGCAAAGTGAGATATAACTCGGGAGAGTCGACAGCAAATCTCTGGCAATTTACTAAATCTCCCCTTAATAAATCCAGAGATTTGTATGTCACTCATGCAAAAAAATCGCCAGAGAGATTTAAACACCGGCGATTTAAACCTCCACTCATCTCTCACGAGTTTGTGGAGATTTTGCTTTATTAAATCCATCGATTTCAAAATCTACTGCAATCTCTGGCGATTTTACTCAATGCGCCCTTAGTAAATCTAACCCCTGATCTTTATACATATATCTAGATCTTCATATATACAACTAGATCTTTATACATACAACCTGATCTTTATACATACAACTAGATCTTTATACATACAACTATATATTTATACATACAACTAGACCTTTTTATATACAATTAGATTTTTATACAAATAACTAAATCCTTTCAGATATTACTAGATCTTTACACACGCAACTAGATCTTTATTCGTACAAAAAAGATCTTTATACATACAACTAGATATTTATACATACATATTGTTTGCAGTCTTCCAGCACTGCTTATTGTGGTTTTGTGTTATGTGCTTTAGTTTATGGACACAGGATTATACATGTGACTGTTATTCGGCTGGTATTGGACCTATGCATTGATGTTTTAGATCCCCCTGAAAGTTTTTCTCTGTTATTTGTGGGCCTATTAATTTATAGGTGAGGTGAACTCTATCTTCCTATGTTACAGAGGTGGTTGTCTTTCTGTTATACTAGTAATAATATCTTCCAAAGGACAAAATGAATCACAGCAATATTTGCCTTATTTATTACAAAAGTCCATCCCACATTCCTATGAGCTGACTTTAATCCCGAGATAAATAACACTGCAGCACTACTGTATAATGAATTTACCTGCTTACAATCACATAATATATAGAGCATGGCATCCATTATAATATAATATGTCGGCTTCTCTGAGAGAGCTTTAATTACAGCAATAAGTCACGTGAGACTGGAACGCAAAAAAGCCAGCAAAAAATATAGTTGTATTAGTACAGAGAAATAGCCGTAATTTTGGCGTTGTTTTACTTTCAGCTATAGAATGAAAGAATTCAGTAAATAGTTTTTGTATAAAACATGCATTTTGAACCAAATCCAAAGCACCTAGAGCAGTACTAAGGAGATCTGACACCAGGGGCCATATTTACTAAGCTGTGGGTTTGGAAAAGTGGAGATGTTGCCTATAGCAACCAATCAGATTCTAACTCTCACTTTCTTTTTACATACTAGAGAATGTCAGTTAAAATTTTATTGGTTGCTATGGGCAACATCTCCACTATTCCAAGCTAAGTACTCACAGGAGAGGGTCTCATCACTTTATCAGAGCTGTAGGAGTCTGTCCCCGCAGCTCTGCTATAGTGATCAGATGCGGCAGGACTGGAAGGTGAGTATAGGGGCAGGGAATTAAAGAGCCATCGGATACAGGAGCCCTTTAAGCTGATACAAACCATTAAAAAAATGTACTGTACCTACTAAATAGGTACAGTTGGAGGTAATGCTTATGTACGATTATCTCCGCATGTTTACTTATGTGTGGATAAGATAAGGTAAGGTTCTGGACACGTGAGGGTCCAGAATTCCATATATGAGTGGGGTAGTGCCCTTTCCACTCACTTACGGAACTTAGGAGCGGGCAGACGTAAGGAACCCCTCCATACATTTACAATATACTTCTAGTTCTGGATCCTGTCCAGTAAGTGGTAATGGGCTGAAACCAGACTTAAGTAAGTGACATGAAATGAGTTACTTCTGGGCTAAACCATGTTGATTTCAGGGGGAGTCAAGTTAATTGTATTCTTTGCATGCAGGGATATATCTTTGAATTGCTTACTGCACACAGATACTGACCAGCTTTACTATCACACCAGACCCTCCAACACAACCCATTCCATTAGCTACAATTTAATCCGTTCCTGAGTGTCCAACTGTCACTCACCTGGTTTAAATGAATAACTGATATTTAAAAAACTATTTGTCTCTTCCACAAAGGCGGTGACCATAGTAACTGACAGCTGGAAACTGAGAAGCAGAGTATTATGTACCTAATGGAATGGGTCATGTTGGTGGGTATGTCACACTGTTATTTAGACTTGGGATAGGAAACATTACCTTTCAACTCTAATACTGTTTGCAGCAGATGAAATATGACTCCCCTGCAGTCAACATGGTTTAGCTCAGGAGTAACTCATTTCAAGCACTTACTGAATCCAGCCCCATGTGTTTAAGATTTTCTGTTAGTTTTGGAGGATTCAGTAGAGGGCACTGCAGGGAGTAGCAGAACAGCAATAGCAGTGAAACATGCTATGCCTTTCTGGCTCATAATAAACCAGAGAGTCTTGAAAGCTGAAATATTTTTGTGTGCTCTCTATAACTTTCTATACCAGGTCAGTAAAAATTCCACAGGCTGCTCTAGTAGCTGATAATTTATAAATGGGGATTGGTATCAGTAAGGTTTGATTTGATAATAATGTGGTATATGGGAAGTAGTATGATGAGACATCATAAGATGGCTGATGAGTAGCTAGAACCGGTTTTGTTTTGTTAAATGATGAAATGCTGATACATACTGCATAAAAAGATACTGGAGATAGTCACTGAAAGACATTAATTATTAAAGTACAGGGCCTCTGTTACATTGCATTTATGTAAGGTAAGTGTTTGTTTATGTTGTTAATTTGATGATGTTATTGCAGTAATGGTGGATTTTGCTGGACATACTGTTAAAGGACTGGATCCAGACTTAAGAAGGAGCTTGTAATTGAGAGAGAAAGGTTAATCGATGTGGTATCAACTTTGTCTTTACACGGGTGAAGCACCAGTGACCTTATAGTGTTGTGTGAATGTTGATTGGTGGCAGGACATCTGTGCAGTATTACTAGAGTCATGGAAAGAGGGTTTTATTCTTCTTTACTTAAAGCTGCGGACATTTAGATGATTATACTTTATGCTTACAGATTGATGGAAGTTCATTTTTCTTTGATGACAATTTCTTTGTTACCATGTTGTCAATTCTATTGACATATGTACAATGTTTAATGTTGTATGATGCTCTGCTTTGACTGAATAAAAAAAGGTTTAAAAAAAAAACGAGAGGTTATACCTGTGCAAAACCATGTTGATTTCAGGGGGGGGGTAATTATATTCTTTGCATGCAGGGATATAGCTTTGAATTGCTTTCTGCACACAGATACTGACCAGCTTTACTATCACATTGTTATTTAGACTTGGGATAGGAAACATCACCTCTCAACTCTAATACTGTTTGCAGCAGATGAAATATGACTCCCCCTGCAATCAACATGGTTTAGCCCTTGAGTAACTAAGTTCATGCACTTAACAAGGTCTGGATCCAGCCCAATGTTTCTATTCATTCCGATGGAGAGGAATCGAATCAAGGCAGCGTTAGTTCTAGCGTTGATTTGTCCGCGTCCCAAATTCCCCCTGCAAAAGTTATGAAATTATTGAAGAAAAGCTTGCAGGCACAGCAAGGCAAGGGCCGGTCTATGCAAGCAGAGTGCAAAGACTCCCCATAAGCGTGCGGGCCCTCCCCCCGTTTTATATGATAACACTGCTGTAAAGTGGGATGTGCGTGAGTCGGTGAGGGAACGCATAAAGCCCGGTAACTACGTTGACATGTTTGAAAATACTCAAACAGGGAAGGAGGCCTTGGCTGCTGCCAGGGCGAAAGGGAGGATAGGGGATGACAATTATAAGAACTTTTCCACCTGGGTGGTGGACTTTAGCACTTTTGCCACCTGCTATTTGGAGACCCACCCTACTGAATACATGGGGATTATGAGATATTTGCACCTCATTGAAGACCTTTACACTAACAGTAGATTGGGCATGTGGCGTTCGTATGACGAACATTTCCGGAAGAATCAAGGGTTGTCAAAAAATATAGTTTTTTTGGGCCAGCGATTTGGGTATCTGGCTGCGTATCACCAATGTGAAGTCTAGCTTTGATTCCTCTCCCTTTCGGAGGCATTGGCAAGGTCAGCAGGGCCAGCAATCCAAATGGTTCTCTGCAAACACAAGGGGGTGCCCAAGGAGCAACGCCCGTTAAGCTGGAAGCCATGCAGAAATGGCTTGCTGTCTATGTTAATAGTTCTGATGCAGTTAATTTGTTTGATGGTTTTAAGTATGGATTTAAGTTCCCAATTGAAGGTTCAGTGGTTACTTGTTGTCGGGGCAACCTGCAGTCCGCCAAGCAGTACCCACAGTTGGTTTTGGACAAAGTGTTAAGGGAAGTTGCATTGGACAGGATGTGCAACCAAGCATCTGACTTGCCTTTCTCATTGCTTTGCTACATTGCTTGGCTACCTTTAAGTCACCGGAAATTAGGACTCCTAGATCCCTTTCCTCCTTGGTAGATTTTAATGTATGCCATTAAGGATATATTGAGACTTTGGGTTTTTGTGCCCCAAGTGCATGATTTTGCATTTTTTGGCATTAAACTGCAGTTGCCGCACTTTTGACCATTCCTCCAGTCTACCTAGATCATCCCTCATTATCTGTACATCCGCAAAGGAACGCAGTCGCCCAATTCTGAGTTGTGGAAATCATCCTTCCCTGGGGGGAGCCAGGCCATCCACCATGCATTTGATATACACACGGTGAATGTGCTTTGGTATTAAGATTGTACAGTAAGGGTGGTGTTTAACCCTTACGTATAGTCTGCACGAATAGAGTTGCATGTAGAATATTTAAGGTAGGATGCAGGGTACGGATCTACAATCTGTGCATAGAAGAGCAGGGGGAGTGCTATGTTCTCATGTATGGAATTTTGGATCCCCAATACCGCTTACATTAGCCTCTACTGAGAAGGCTACATTCAGAATTTTCTTGTAAATCTAGATCAGACCCTTTATCCTATATAGCTGACGTCAGGACCACCATCAGGGGTGATCAGACGAGACTACTGTCCTGGGGCCCGGAGCTGTATGGGACCCGTTGATGCCATGTGGCATCAGGGGGTAGGGTCCAGTGGATATGTCTTAGGCCCCACAACTTCTGATGGCATCCCTGGCCGATGTGGCTAATTCATAATGATCTTTTAAACACTACCATACAGGAGCACAGTGCCAAGTAATTTCTCTTTTATTTGGTGCGTCTATATATGACAGCATCAAATGCAGTGAAATCACTCATCATGTGATCTAAAATGAAACAATTTTAAGTCCCTTTATTATATACACACACAGTGCTAGCCAGAAATATGTTTTCTATTAGAGTAGTTCATTGTTTTTTAATGGCAGCATTGACATGATTAATGAGGACTAAAGATAGCCTATTGTAGCTTCCTTCATACAGGATAAAGGTTGAGAACAGTATTATTATATCTAAGTTTATTCAATATTCATTTTATCTTTTCAAATCTATACCAACAAATGTTACCCTGCAAGTTCTGCTTGTTATAGATCTAATCCAACCGCTGACAGCTACAATACACTCAATGAAAGATCTTTTTCATAAACTAAAAGTGAGTAAATATTGAGTTCAGTGCATGTGAATGTTAAAGTACCAAACAAGTAAATTATAATTGTATAAGGTAGGTTTACAATTAGACCAAAGTATAAACACAGGCTTTGAAGTTCTATATTAAGCAAATAAATATTAAGCACATAATCTAAAAACAAACTGTGTTCAGGAAGTAATCATTTTGATTGATTCAGTTGTTAAAATGCCTTTGTTTGCATGCTTAATGTGTCATTAACTTAGTATCACTACTGACAAGGCTTGGCTGTTATCTACAGAACACCGACTAAGACAGTAATTCTGTACCTCATTGCTGTTCCTGGGCTATGTCTGTATTGTTTGGTTTTATTGCTCATCGCATTTGTTAATAAATAAATAAATTGATTAATTAATTGGCTTCTCGATTATAAATTTTTTTTGGGAAACCTGGTCTATAAAATATAGAACTTGGAAAACAATGCTGAAATTGTCTCAACTATTGCCGACCCAGGAGATGTGTAGTAAAGTTCATTAACTTTGCTTATAGGCAAGTGGTTCCTTGGTCATTCAAACATAAAAGTCTTCAAGAACTATTTGTGTATCTTTTTCTGGTCAAATGTTGGTTCTCCAATGAGTACCTTTGTGTGGTCCATAGACTCTTCAAACTGTCCTAATTGACAGCACTCATTATGGTTCCAACTCAGTTCCATGAAACACATGTTAGTAAACTGTCGTCAAAACTGGTCACAAACTCAAGACTTCAAGTCTGTGCACCGCCGTTATAGTTTTACCATTTGCTGCGTATTGAGTGTGATTGCCATTCCCTCTCTATTCACTGTCCCTACAATAAATAAGCTGTGTGACCTGTCCTTGGAAAGAGTTATTGTGGTTGGGTTGAAGAAGCTTCCTGAGTCAACCCCATGGTGGATAAAGTGCAAGGGCCAGATTTACTAAGCTGCGGGATAGGAGTAGTGGAGATGTTGCCTATTGCAACCAATTAGATTCTGGCTGACATTTTCTAGTATGTAATAGGAAAGTGAGAGCTAGAATCTGATTGGTTGCTGTGGGCAACATATCCATTTTTTTCTTTTCCTGCAGTTTAGTGAATCTGGCCCCAAGTCTGCATCCCACTGCAAGATACAGAAGACTTGGGTGGAGGCATTGAAACCAAGACCCAACGTACACCACACCTTCCACTAAGCTAAGAAAAGGGGTGTTACCAGGGGCGGAACTACCATTGGTGCAATAGGTGCGGTGTTAACTGGGCCGATGATACGAGGGCCCACAGCCATCATCTCTGCACTGCTGAATCTCCCCGCCGGGGAGGATATCATCAGGGCCAGAGCATATTGTTTGCACCTGGGCCCACAACTAGCTAGTTCCGCCACTCTGGGTGTTGCATATTTATGTTTGGAAAGTAAAAATAAGACTAGTGACGCTTAGCAGCAAATGTTTGAGGTCACACGAATCTGTGTTTTTGTTACTGAACCATAAAAATATTGTTCACTTATGTAAAATTCATGTTATTTGATGTACTTAAATAAAACATACAAATGACATTTTTACACACAGCATGTGAATAATTTAAGACTATTTGACCTTTTGATGACTTTGAGGTTTGTAATGGTCTATAAAATATAGTACAATAACAGCTGCATTTACTGTATCTTGTAATTAATCACAAGGGGCTGGATCCAGACTTAAGAAAGTGCTTGAAATTAGTTACTCCTGGGCTAAACCATGTTGATTGCAGGGGGAGTCATATTTCATCTGTTGTAAACAGTATTAAAGTTGAGAGGTGATGTTTCCTATCCCAAGTCTAAATAACAGTGGCAACATTATTTCTACATATATTTCTTCCAAAACTTAAAATACTAGAAATATGCTATAACTATATAACTATAATTAGCATTAGGGAATTCTACCACAAATAATAAAAAGCTATTTTTTACATTACTGTGGCCTTCTAAACTCAACTGGCCAATATCATAAGAACTTTAAAGCACTAAGACCTCCCATCCTTCACACACTTTCCACCCCTGAAAATACCTTTCAGCAATTTATATAAATGAGATCACAATACAATTAGTTTGGCATAAAGATATGTCTTAAAAGTACAACCCAGTATTTCGATTTTTGCACACATTTCCGTTCTGACCTCCTATAAGATTTCCTTTGGTGCTGCATTTGGAACTCTCTGGATTCTGTTGTCCAAGTTATTGATTTTTGGAACATCCTAGACACATACAACCTAACAGGGTTAACTTCAGCACTGTTCTGGAGGAGAGAGCATGTACAAGAAAAGAATGTTTGAGAGAAGAAGCAAGGTACTGTAAGGAAATATATATATATTTTTTTACTTGTTTTAACGATTATTGTAATGATACAGCAGACTTATTTAAAAAGCAAAGAAACAGTCAAAAGAGCAAAGCAAACCGTTCTTTACTTCATGTTTTGTCTCAGGCCGAAGATATTAAGAAACTTACATTTTATGATCATTGGTCATTGACTTTTTCTAAAAGAAACGGTACCCATATTTTCTAATATAGCTCTTGGTGAGATGAGAAGTGGAAGGTTAATTTATTTAATGGAAGCAAAATTAAACTCCCTGTGTGTGAAGTGATAAATGATGACACCCACCTTGCTTGATGTTCATTGGTCCTGCGGTCTCCTGTGGGTGGAGTTGAGGGGCTGCAGAGTTTTCTTAAGCTGTTGTGCACATGAGATCTGCCACTTCTCTTCTGAATTTGCCCACCCTCCCGTCCCTGGGTTTTTAAGTTGCTATTAGTCAAGTATTGATCAATAAGTTTCGCATTGAATGCGGGCAGAAAGCAGGTTTTGTTATGGTTGGAATAATGACGCAATTGGTGGCGTTCGAAAGAAGTTACAGAAGGTAACTTTGTTTTAAATTGACCGCTAGAGGTGGTGATGCCCTATGTTGTAGACCCGTCTGTAGGGACGGTCTCGCGTATCATTTAAAAGAGCTGGTGTGTCAAAGGCTGGTGGTGTGCGCTTAAGGTTTCCTTTAATTTAGGTTGTAAGAGTTTTTAAGTCAATCACAGTGATTGTTTGTGATCATGGGCCTGTTCAGAGAACCGTTTTCACGGCGTGCGTATTTTTAGGTACGTTTCAGCTGCGCATGTTAGTAACTTATTTTACGTAGACTATACACGCGTACGTGTCTCATGGACGAATTTGTGAATCGCACTAGGGTACACATGTCCAGATATGCGATGCAAAAATACGCATGTGAAAATTTTAATAAAAATGGGCGGGAGAAGGCATTTAAATGAAGGTATGTGGGCGCGACTAACATGAATTGCACGAAACTGCTCACGGAAAGTTACAAGTGGTCTATGGAGGCAGAAGTCACCGGCAGCACGGTCGAGAGAGGGCAGTGTTATGGGTGTGAGGGGGTGTGGCCTGCACCGGCCGTGCGTATAATTGCGTTCCTTCATGGAAACGGTTCTCTGAATACGGCCCCATATGCTATGTTTATGCTTACATATTGTTACCTGCTTTCTTTGGCCCCCATCAAAATTTTGTAGCTGTTTTTCACAAGAATTCTGCCTTAATTACAGTAATTAGTTAATTGATTAATAATAAAATGTATATAGTTCCCAAAAGCTGTGTTGGTGTTTCAATCAATTATTGGTAAGGAAAGGTGGGTGTCGCGTGTGTCACACACATCACACATGGGGCGTTTAGTAAGTATTAAACTGATATAATACGATGGGAAGTGGGATAGTTTGCTTTTGTTCATTTTCAGGTACATGAAGCAAATTCCTTTGTGTGTTACCAACCTATCATGTAAATGTAATCACATGTTTAACAGGACAGCGATTTACTCAAATCCATAACAACCAATGTGATATCAGCTTATATCAGTCAAGTACAACCTATGGGCTCTATTTACTTACCTGCCTTGTTCCCTGTGACATTATTTACAAATACTCACCCCTCCCCCTGCGAGGTCCCGCGATGATCCGCCGGGTCCGCGCAGTACACTTCATTCATGCATCGCATGAATGAAGTATTGCACATGCGCAGTAGCTCTCAATTGGAAATTAGAAAAATTTCAGTGCCGACATGAGAAACACTGCACATACGCAGGAAATGAGAAACACTGCACATGCTCAGGACATGAGAAACACTGCACATGCTCAGGACATGAGAAACACTGCGCATGCGCAGGGCATGAGAAACACTGCACATGCGCAGGACATGAGAAACACTGCACATGCGCAGGACATGAGAAACACTGCGCATGTGCAGTGTATTCATGCCGGGACCGGACAGCTGCAGCCTGAGAGGTATATGGGGACATCGCCAGAATACTTACCACTAACGGCAGAGCTGGCGTTAGTCTGACAGCGGGCACGGAGTGTAAAACTCCGCTCCAGCATTTTGTATATATGTGACACTTCATTTTCATGCGATAGGGCCAGTTTTATGGTGAAAACTGTCCCTATCACATTAAAATGATCTTTGTAAATAGACCTCTATATCTGATTAGCTGATGTCTTAGCACTACATTATTTATTAACAGATTACATAGCGCTTTACAATTTTAACAATCAGTATAAACAAGACTGGGTAGTAAGAAAAAGACTGGGTGGGTAAGAGGGCCCTGCTCACAAGCTTACACTTTATAGGACAGGGGGGTTTGACAAATAGGGGCAAGTGCTCTATATTACTTTGAAGAGAGACGGGGTGTATGGTAACAGTGCTCAGTGCTCTGTATGATCAGTCACACAGCAGTGTCACTACCAGGACTGAGGGGATATTACTATGGAGAGAGACAGGGTGTATGGTAACAGTGCTCAGTGCTGTGTATGATCAGTCACACAGCAGTGTCACTACCAGGTCTGAGGGGATATTACTATGGAGAAACACAGGGTGTATGGTAACAATGCTCAGTGCTGTGTATGATCAGTCACACAACAGTGTTACTACCAGCACTGAGGGGATATTACTATGGGGAGAGACAGGGTGTATGGTAACGGTGCTCAGTATGATCAGTCACACCGCAGTGTCACTACCAGGACTGAGGGGATATTACTATGGAGAAACACAGGGTGTATGGTAACAGTGGTCTGTGCTGTGTATGATCAGTCATACAGCAGTGTTACTACCAGGACTGAGGGGATATTACTATAGAGAAAGACAGGGTGTATGGTATCAGCAGGGTTGCCAACACTCCCGGATATTTGGATATATATCCGGGAGATTCCCGGGAGAGCTGGCAAAGCTCCCGCAAGCCCCACCAGCCATCAATTTTTACTGTAATCGCTAGCGTTACTAGGGATGTGCGGGGCTTGATGATGTCATCAAGCCCTGTCCGTCCCCTGAAACACTGGAAATTATAGAAGTGATTGACAGGGGGCCCCTTGCAGGTATCCATGGCTTCCCTCCGTGTTCTCCCGGAGGGAAGCTCTAAAGAGTCGGCAACCCTGGGTAACAATGCTCTGTATGATCAGTCACACAGCAGTGTTACTACCAGGACTGAGGGGATATTACTATGGAGAGAGACAGGGTGAATGGTAACAGTGCTCAGTGCTGTGTATGATCCTGTCACACAGCAGTGTTAGTAACAGAGATAAGGGAATTTTGATGAGTGTGCGGGTTTGTGTTAATAATGTAATAGAAGTCAAAGTGGGTTTTTTTTTGTGGTAAATAAAGATTAAGAAGGTTGAAGAATTTAGTAAGCTTGTCTGAAGAGGTGATTTTAAGAGAGGGCTTAAAATTTTGGAGAGTAGAAGATAGTCTTAATGGGCAAGAAAGGCTAAAGGTCATACCACTTACCTGGAGTCTCCTGAATTTAAGTTATGGGAATGTTTTGTCTGTAATCACTATCATTTAATGCTATCATAGTGGCTTTGAAATTAAACAACAAAACTCACCCCATCCAGTTTTTACCATAGGAATTGAAGCCCTTCAATTTACCAGAAGACATTTACAGCATTGTCTCCCTGTCATATTACAAAATACACTTAAGAGAAAATAAATGACAATCTATGTATCACGTTACTATTTTTACTAGAACACAATGGGGCAGATCCTGAACTACGCATTTCCGCGAATTTACGTGTGGCGGACACATAAATTCGCAGATTTGTACGCACTGCGCATGCGCACCGCAGAAAATACGCACATTCACGTAGCGTATTGTCAAACGTATGGAGAATTCACGTATTGCTAACGTAAATACTTACGTGTGGGCGTGCCAAATTTACGTTAGTCAACAATACGTGTGTTTTACGTGAAGTAGGCGGGGGTGGTATTTAAAGTGTACAGTATGGGCGTGCTAAGCTGCGTACGTTCGCGTTGTCTGTACGCCCGTTAGCGGACGTATTCTGTTACATTAGGAAAAGTTAAGGTAGGGTTTGGGTCGCGTAATTTAAGAAAATACGTCCGTGCAAGGGGTGTGTCGTGGGGAGTGTATTGACCTTACATGTGCGAAAATACGCACCGCTAAAATACGTACGCACACACGTAGTTCAGGATCTACCCCAATATCCTCAGTTGTTGTTGAGCTTATTTTTGCAATTTAAGGTGTTTAATGTATCTCCCACTTATCTGTAGGTCATCTTTACAAATCTAGTAGGAAAGTGTCACTTAATCAACCTTTAATGCAGTGGCCCCATCCAAGTCTTCTTGCTGTCTACTTAACGGATGTGATTAAAATCACCTGGAGCTACCTGGGAAACTCATAGTACCCACCAAAGACCTTTTTACAATTTTATACACACAGCCACACTTCAATGTGTATAAGAACTAACATCCCACAACTTCTATGGTGTTACTCCTGATATGCTGTGTTAATTAAAAACAATAATATATTTGCAGAAAATTAAACAAAAAATATTCCATTACCAGCAAAAGAAAACTACTTTTAATTAAAAAAAGTAAATAAATAAACTTTTCTTCATCTATAACTTTTATCCCAGATCTTCATAAAACCAAATATTATACACCATAATTATCAAACCACTTGCTATAATCATCTAGTACATTTTATACTAAGAAGCATTTACAGTACAAAATATGCATTAGAAATTCCTGCAACTTATATATTGCAGTAGTTTGTTTAGTTTATTATCTTTCACCGAGTATCAAAATTCACTATAAAAAATGTTTTGTTTTTAGCACGAACAGGGTAAATTGCAGAAATCCCTCTTTCACACAATATTGTGACAATAATATAAGTTTGTATGTGCTTTGCCAGCTTGAAAATTGCATTTCCTCTTTTCCAAAGTGTCATATTGATGGTATAAAATATGCTTTACACTGCAAGCAGTCCTGGGTTGAAGTGGTTCCTTTAAGCCAGTACCGTAGGAAACCGGCTATTATTGCTCGATGTAACTAGACTATAAGTTTGTAGACGTGTTAAGAAATGTTAGACATACTGACTTTTGGAGTACAGGCTTGAGGTTTTCCTGGATATTCCTTCACGTGGGGTATTTGTTGCTGCTTTTGAAGGCAAAGAATATTTGAATTGTTTCTCAGTGCGGGGACAAAAGCAGCACAAAATAACCCCTCCAGCTACAAGACAGAGAGCCGTCGCCCAGCCTATGTAAATGGCATCCCCCAGTTCTTTCTTCTCGGATGTAGGCACAAGAGGGTTGTAGAAGTCTCTGATGATGGAATTGGCCGTCCAAGATACTGGAATCAAGACCACGATCCCGGATAAGATGAAAGTGATTCCAGCTACCAGCAGAATTAATCCTTTTGCTCTCTCGTTGTCTTCAGAACATTTTGTGCACCTCATGCCAATAATGGCGGTCATGAAGGCCAAAAATGCCATGGCCACAGCAGTGCACATCAAGGCTCGACCTGCTTGTAAATCCGGTGTGAGAGCCAGCAAAGAGTCGTATATTTTACATTGCATCCGGATGTTTATTTGTCTGAAGCAGTTCATCCACAGACCTTCCCAGAGCACCTCAAAGACTACAATATTGCTCCCGATGAAAGCAGTCACCCTCCACTGAGGCATGCCCGTCACAGCACATGTGCCAACCAGACCAATGCCCGCCAGGACAAGACCAGCAATTTGTAGAGCACTTTTGTCCATGGTGTCTTTGATGCAGCGCCGGAGCAGACACAGAATGACAGGTATCAGGTGCTTACAATAACACAATGAGATGTCCGTTGGGAAAACCCGTAATGCACAATTAAGTCACCTGCCACCAGCTAAGATCCAGCAAAGAGTGGTTAGAAATTTTCATCCTGAATTGTTTCTATTAATGTAATACCACAAGTGGAGCAAGTACTTGTCTATCCGGTTTAACAAGGTTATCAACCAATGAAAAGATGGCAAACAGAAAGACAGACCTCACCCCTTTCCATGTGTACCCTCTTACCACACAAATTGAAGATTTCCAAAGCCCAATGTGGTATCGGATATTTACACTATAACCTGCCCTGATTTATTGCATAACACACTAAGATTAAAAGAACAATATTCGTAAAATATTTGCAACAGGCTGCTCTGAATTAAAGTCAATATAATACATGTTACTATTTGTTACACACTGTCATGCTGATGGCAACAGCGTGTAAGCTTTTGTTTATCCGCGGGTTACTTTGTCCCAGCGTTTTCCCTGCAACGCCTCTCTTGTCTAAATAATTCTGGCTGTTACCTAGCAGCTGGGATGCTTTGGACTGAGGATTAGGTGGTGTGTTTTAAGTTCCATCTGGCACTTTTCCATCCTGCACATTCCTGCTAGTAAGACTATCCCACACTTCTCCACGCTGTGCAGTTGCCATTCATGTGTGCATCTCTCCTGTGTGATTGTCATCGAGCACATACCTGTGTGTATTTCACACATAGTGGGGTACATTTACTAAAGTCAATTTTGTCTAAATCGCCCAAAGTCCCGGGACTTTGCCTGTGCTTATGCCATCGCCGCATTCACTAAAGGCAAAGTCCCATGACTTTAGCCTTTAGCAAAATCGACAAAAAGCAAACATCGCTGACAAAAAATCATCCAGATGTTTGCTATGTCAAACATAGCCCAGACCGGATTCACTAAAGTCGATTTTACTAAATCGCTTCTAGTTCGGTCTGTAAGCGCTGAAAAAAAAAAACGCCTTTTGTGTGTGTCTCTTTCATAGAAAGCGACACACACTTCAGCTGAAAAACACGTCAATAGCTTTGACGTGTTTTTTTGTTTAAAAAAAATAATGTGCAGCTTCATTATATCCCTTATCATGTAGACTCATATAGTACTATAGGGCACAGCATGGTCATGTGTTTGTGGCCATGCTGAGCCTTATAGTACTATAAGCATCAGCCTGACAATGGATAAAATGATGCATAGTAATGTGTAATGTGTACCTAAAAAAATTAAATATTTCCCCCAATAAGCAGAAAATAACTACATGAATAAACAATACATTTATAAACATTTAAACAATGTAATAAATGTGTCCATGTATGTTTTATCTAACTATTATGGTGGCCACCCTGAGCCCTCTTGTGTCTATGACGTCGTAATCAGTATAAAAGGGGGACCTCTAGTGACCGAATGGTCATTAGCAGCGGCACCCCTGACCAGGAAGCAGGAGGACGTACCGTCAAGAGGCAGAAGAAGATCTGCAATCAACGGACCATCCTCTGCAATCAAGATGAGCAGCATCTTCAAGCAACATTTCAAGACCAGCTTGCAAGATGACATAAACTACATGCAAGTCATCCCAAGACAGATGACTGCAAAACGCGATACTTCACTTTCTTTTTTAAATACATTTACATTATACATTTGGCTGAAGTTTAGTTAGTACAAGGTGGCCACCATTATAGTTAGATAAAACATACAGGGACAAATTTATTACATTGTTTAAATGTTTATAAATGTATTGTTTATTCATGTAGTTATTTTCTGTTTATTGAGGGAAATATATTATTTTTTAGGTACACATTACACATTACTATGCATCATTTTATCCCTTGTCAGGCTGACGCTTATAGTACTATAAGGCTCAGCATGGCCACAAACACATACCCATGCTGTGCCTTATAGTACTATATGCATCTGCATGATAAGGGATATAATGATGCTTGGCGATTTTAAAATGGACAATCGGCATGCTTTTAAGCAGAAAAGTATGGCGATTTAACCATTTAAAAACATTGGTGGCAATTATTAATCACCGGACAAAATTGGCATAGCAAATGCCACGATTTTTTTTAATTTGTAAATCGTTGCAAAATCGCGCGATGTCTAGCAATTAATAATTGCAGGCCAAACACGACCTTTGGAAATATACCCCAGTGTGTTTATGCTTTATAACTCTCTGTTTAGAGTGGTTTCCTTATCCTCTTTACCTTGCTGTGAGTGTTCTAGGTATCATCTTCAGACTACAATAGTTACTCAGACTATTGGTATACCCATTTATATTTAGTGTGTGTCCTTATTCTTTTATAAGTACTAGTCTCTCTTTTGCTACCAGTTATTCCTACCGTTCCACCAGGGGCAGTGACCTGCTAGGTTCCTGCAGCTCAGGCTTATGCCTACCAGCAGGGACTCACGTGAACACCAAGACCCAGTTAGACTCTGTGCCTTGGTGACTCTCTGGCAGGAACTTAACACTATTAGTATAAGAAAACATTGTCCTCAACAGTTATTAAGCTTATCATTACTATTTATGGTGGTTTATTATTTGTTCAATGCTTCAAGTAGGGTCAGAGTAGGGTTTGTCCTTTGTCTGGGACCCAAGAACTGCCACATACATGGATCACAACTATTGTATAAGCAATCTAGATGTGGGAGTGTTAAGACAGAATGGTGCCTGTTTCTTGCAGTAATATGTACATGTCCATGTCACACATATCCCCCTTCTTCATGTTTCCGGTAATTGCACACTGCAGAATTTCCCATCAGGAACAGAGTTTGTGGCATCTTTTTTGCTTCTTAGAAAATCCAGAGTCTAGTGAGTCTGTTTAGGAAAAAAAAATTATGCTAAATCTACAGAGGATCCAAGTTCATCGCAGATCACAATAATCCTGGATTATGTAACTTTGGAATTTAATTACAATTTCAGTAATGAACTGCTGGCTCTTTTTTTTTTTTTTTTTACAGTAAGGGCTTAACTAAGCCTTTAATACACATCGGACCAGATTCGTACTCTCTGCTGCAGAGGCTATAGTACGGAATTGGTGATCCACAAGCCTGCTCGTAGGAGAGCAGGGCACACCCCCCTTCTCTCCAGGTGTGGATTGTGGATATGCCAGCAGTACCCTACCTTAAGTATTCCACACTAAAGAGTTTACATGTACGTAAGGGTTTAGCCAAGCCCTTACTGTACTGATTGGCATGCCTCTCCAATGCATGGTTGGTGGGCACGCCCCCGAGGGGGCTCTGATCCACACGGAGCACAGCATCGGTCGGCTGCGCTCCATTGGGAAGAAAATGGTACTGTGCATGCATAGTACTATTTTCATGCAGACTTTCATACATAACGTACAGAAGTCTGCTATGTGGTATTGGGTCAGATTACGGCCCATCATGCTTATTTTACGTGAGGCAGGTGCATAAGGTACTGCACAGAGTATGGAAGTGCTGTATGTACAAGGTGTGTGCTATCCTTACGGAATTTATTAGTGCACTGCTGTTACTCCACTTCTGCTGCTGGAGAGTTACAATAGCAGTGTGTACTTAAATCTGGATTGAGCCCATATTAAGATATACATGGTTTAATTAACAATTTCATAATGGTTTGTTTTTCTCATATTTTATTAAACTAGATTTTAGAATTGACTAACAGGCAACTTCATACATGGCTCATGTTTTAAACGAACAAGGTATAGTAGTGGAAATGACAGAAAATTCCTGCTATTAAATTATTCAGGCTGACATTTGCATAGAGCCATAGCTATAAATTTTAATGCCAGGGGCAAAAAGAGAAAATGGGCGACGGCCCCTATCACTCACCCCAAGTTTAGGCCCTGTGCATAGTGTTCTTAGCAGGGCTTGTTTTACACTGTTTTGTTTCTTTTTAGAAGAGAAGTACATTCCTATCTATGGACACCTTATATAATATAAAGAGTACTCAACCCACAAAAGCCCCGTCATTATCTTGATTTATCAATGCCATAAATTGTATTTTTTTAATCTGCATTTTAGGAATTAATGTATGGAGTGTCCAGAGTTGAGCATTTGAAGGGAAATAATACTTTAATCCAGTTCCACCTCCTGTAAACTCTGCTGCTGGATGAGCTACCTATAATTATCAAGAAGGACATTCAGTGCTTCTGTGTCAGTGGTGCAGTTCATTAAAAAAATGAAAGTGACTGAACATTATCCATTATCCTGCTCAAAGACATTTAAAATGCATCATGCATCATAATCACATGGGGCCCAATCCACAGATAAGAATGAGATATGAAGGAACGGATTCGCAATTATATGCACCTGAGTTGCATGGCAACTCCCTTGCCATGTCCTTGTTTTTTTGTTTTGTTCTTGAGTTGCTAAAGTTGCTAAAGTACGCACATACTTTGCAAATCGCACCCTGATTGCCCCATTTAAGTCCCTTCTTAAGTTGGCGTGGCACACCCCCTTCTTACTTCTCTCATTATAACCGTTCTTAAAAATACACACGCAAAGAGCAGCAGCTTCTTATCTGTGAATCAGGTCCATGGTTTCTAATCCAGAGTTGGAGTGACAGCAAAAAAAAAAAAAAAGCTTGTATATAGCAATCAATGCTTGTATATAGCAAAAAAGTTATACAAAAACAGCCGTTAATAAAAACTTTTATCACAACTCTTCATTAACAACAAATATGATATCAAATAATTACTGAACCACCTGCAATAGTCATCAGACACAGCCTATTTATAAGTCGGAATGGTTACTTTAAGCAAGTATCATACAAAACAATGGCTATTATTGCTCAATGTAAATAGAGCATGAGTTTGCATTAGGCAATGTTACACATGCCCACCCCCGATCCATATCTGAGCGTCCACCAACTGGCGTGATGTTACTGTACGTTTTCTCACATTGAGCATGTGCTGAGTGGAAGAACACACATCAATGTCCTGTTCATATTAGAGAGTAATTCAAGCATCCAGGGCTTGTGTTCTGAGGGGCATGTTGACAGAGGGAAGGGGTGGAAGGATTTAGAATGTCATGGTTAGTTCAGGGTTGCTGACTCTCCCGGAATGTCCGGGAGACTACCAAAATTCGGGCAGTTCTCCCAGTATCCCGGGAGAGCCTGCAAATCTCCCGCAGAAAACCATGGCCTCAAGTGCTGCCCCCCAGCCTGGCGACACGAGTATCCTAGTGTTGCTAGGGACAGGGAGGGACTTGATGATGCAATTTGCCCCACCCCCACCACTAGTAATTCTAAAAGGGGTAAATAAAAGTCAGGGGGTGGGGCTTAATGACATGATATATAGATATATATGGAGAGACAGAGACAGAGCGCGAGTGACCCCCAACATTCTTGCCATTAACCAGGAAATAACCATGTCATTCTATCATTTTTGTATTTAAAATAAAACACAGAGAGATTCGTTACATACATTTGCAAATATGTGATAAGCCACCAGCCACTTACAAGGCTTCTCTGTTAGCAATATTAATACAGCGACAGTTCAACTGATATATGAACAGAGTTAAGCAATTAAATATTCTTTTACACAAATAGAATAAATAAAAATGTGAAGTTTTTTTTATCTGTATATTTTTCATAATTGATAGTAACATTAAATTGATTTGAGCAACCACTGTTGTGAGCGTGTGTGTGTGTGTGTGTGTGTGTGTGTGTATGTATGTGTGTATGTGTATATATGTATGTGTATTTTTGTGTGTGTGTGTTTGTGTGTGTGCGTGCATGCATGTGTGTGTATAGTATTTGTGTGTGTATATATGTGTGTGTGTGTGTGTGTCTATGTGTGTATATGTGTGTGTGAAAAATATATAGGTATGAAATTGCTGCTGTTATTTAACGTTATTATCAATTATGAAAAATGTACATGTGCATATTTTCATTTATTCTATTTGTTTAAAAGAATATTTAATTGCTTAACTCTGTTCATATATCAGTTGAACTGTCGCTGTATTAATATCACTTAGAAATAGCTCAGAATACAGTGTGCTTCACTACCCTTACACTGCGTAATTGAACGCGTATCTGTTTATGGCTTAACTGCCGTGTGTCCGTACAGTATGTACCATACGTGCATGCAACACCAAGAACACAGCCCACCCCACTTTTCAAAGCACATCTACGCTGTGCATGATGTGCGCATAATAATTTGCGCACAAATCTGGATTGTGGCCACTGATTTTAGGAAAACAGGCTTGAAGCTTTCTTGGTTCTTCCTTCACTTTGGCCCTTGTTGCTGCTTTTGAAGGCAAAGAATAATTAAATTTTCTCTTTGTGCGGTGACAAAAGCAGCACAAAATATATATGCCCCCAATCACTTTCAATATGGTTTGTCCCTGTGCACCTTCTCTGGTATTATTCCTTAAGCTGGCCATACACTGGGTCGATTATTGATCCCAGCAGGGGGTGTCCTGATAAACAGGACGATTTCCCGCTATCAGCACAATACACCTCTCCTGCTGGGACCAATAATCCTAGCAGAAGAAGGAGGCACTTAAAGAATAGGGAGCCATTCAGTAAGCTGATTGGCTCCCTTAAATTATCAGGCGCTAGCTTCCGATTTAAATTAAGTATGCTAAAGACCAAACAATCGCACCAGAGCGTTTCCGGTGCGTTTATCTGGCATTTTAATTGTTTAATTGTTCTTGTCCACTAACTAGAGTTATTATTTGCCCGATCACCCAATAATTGGATGATCAGGCCGATAATTGCTCCAGTGTATGGCCAGCTTAACTCTGGTACAAGTCTGATATTCTGTGGAATTAAAAACAATAATGCATTTGTATATTAAACAAAATATGTCCCTTCACCAGCAATGCTTGTATGAATAAAAAAGTTAACAAAAAAAAAACCTCCTTAATTAAAAAAATAAACATTTTAAACTTTCCTTCATCTATAACTTTTATCCCAGCTCTTCATTAAATCAAATATTATATACAATAATAACCGAACCACCACAAATAATCATCTGACTTTACAGTACAAAAATATACATGAGAAATTCTTGCCAGTTATAGTAATTTTTTTTGTCTTCATCAGCCTGTGAGCAACATCTCCGTGCAAGATTATTGTCATTTACTGAAATACTAAAATTCACTTCCCAAATGTTTTGTTTTTAAAACTAGTTGTGATCGCCAGAAATCCCTCTTTCACACAATATTGTGACAATTATATGTCTTTGTATGAGTTTTTCTTTTCCAAAGTGTCACCAAATGTGTGTTACACTGCAAACAGTTCCGGGTTGAAGTGGTTCCTTTAAGCGAGTACAAAAAGAAATAATGGCTATTATTGCTCGATGTAACTAGACCGTAGGTTTGTAGACATGCATTAAGCAATGCTAGACATACTGATTTTTGGAGTACAGGCTTGAGGTTTTCCTGGATATTCCTTCACGAGGGGCATTTGTTGCTGCTTTTGATGGCAAAGAATATTTGAATTCTTTCTCTGTACGAGGACAAAAACAGCACAAAAAAACCCCTCCGGCTACAAGACAAAGAGCCGTCGCCCAGCCCATGTAAATAGCATCCCCCAGCTCTCTCTTCTCGGATGCAGGCACAAGAGGGTTGTAGAAGTCGCTGATGATGGAATTGGCCGACCAAGATACTGGAATCAAGACCACGATCCCGGATAAGATGAAAGTGATTCCAGCCACCAGCAGTATGAATCCTTTAGCTCTCTCATTATCCCCGGAACACGTTGTGCACCTCATACCAATAATGGCGGTCATAAGTGCCAAAAATTCCATGGCTATGGCGGCGCACATCAAAGCTCGACCTGCTTGTAAATCCGGTGTGAGAGCCAGCAAAGAGTCATATATTTTACATTGCATCCGGATGTTTATCTGTCTGAAGCAGTTCATCCACAGACCTTCCCAGAACGCCTCAAAGACTACGATATTGTTACCGATGAAAGCAGTCACCCTCCACTGAGGCATGCCCGTCACAGTACATGTGCCAACCAGGCCAATGCCCGCCAGGACAAGACCAACGATTTGTAGAGGACCTTTGTTCATGGTGTCTTTCGTGCAGTGCAGAAACAGACAAAGAACTAGAGCTATTAGGTGCTTGCACAAAACAATGAGATGTCCGTTGGGAAAACCCGTAGTGCACAATTCAACCACCTGTGAGCAGCTTCAGTCTAGCAAAGACTGGCTGGAATTTCCAGCGCTGAACTCTTTTCTAATAATTTTATACCACCAAGTAGAGCAAAAGTATTTGTTTGTCAGGTATAACAAGTTTACCAACCAATCACAAGATGGCAAACAGAAAGACAAGCCTCACCCCCTTTCTATTTACATCCTATTTTCACCACAAGTTAAAGATGTCCACAGGACATTTACATTACACACAGTCATATTGCAAAATACAGTAAAAAAATAAAGTTAGTATAATACATGTTACTATTTTTATTAGAAAACAATGCCCTCAATTGTTATTAAGCTCATCATTGCTACTTAGGGTAGTTTATTATTCGTCCATGCCATTAACCGGGTCAGATTCAAGTTTGTGAGGGGCCCCTCGTCTGGGACCCAGGATTAGCCCTTTACACAGGTTATGACAATTGTAAAAGCAGCTCAGACATGGGAACCCACATGAATGGTGCCTCATCTTTAGCAGTAAAGCGATTGTGCATGTGTTAAGGAGTAAATTAGAAATAATGTTGAAAGGGCTGATCCAGAGTGCTTAACTTTGGTTTCCAGCTTGGTTAAACTATTTTGGAAAACAAGGCTAATTAATTAATTTTAATTCATTTTTCTGTACATTTCCTCTAAACCTCCAGTGTATACGCATGTCCTTGTGTTACATCTCTTCCTTTGAAAAATGCCCCATCTCTACCTGGTTACCAATGACTTATACAGCATACCCCAAAACTCCCTGCTCCAGATTTGCAGTGTGTAATAGGACGGGGTTTATGGGAAAGTGGGTGGAATTTTGACTAAATATGGTCATATTTGGATGGAATTAGGTAGAGTTTGGGGGTGACTAGAGTGGGGCTTATTTTGTCCCATTTTCGGGAATCTAAATGTTGGGAACTGTATATAATTTACATCACTACTTCTCTATTTTTCTGCTACTAATTCAACTCCCTATGCCACCCAGCATCTGACTTACCTTTCTCATTGCTTTGTTGCATTGCTTGGCTACCTTTAAGACACATGAAATTGCACCTTCTAGATCCCTTTCCTCCTCAGTGGTTTCTTATGTAGTGCCATTAATGATATATTGGACTTTTGTGTTTTCACGTCCAAGTGCATGATTTAGCATTTTTTGGCATTGAACTGCAATTGCCATATTACCACTTTAGCTCAGTGCCACCTCCTCACACACCTTTACATGTGCAGTAACAAAGGACTGGATCAAGACCTCCTCTACCATTGGGGCACCACATTGGTTCGTGAGTAACTCATGTGTCTCACATCGCTGAGATCATGAGTTTGATTCCCGAGCTAGGCCTTACCTTTTTTTTTAATTTGTATGTCCTCCTCGTGTTGGTGTAGGTTTCCTCTGGGTGCTCCGGTTTCCTCCCACGCACCAAAAACATGCTGATAGGTTAATTGGCTGCTGAATTAATGAACCTTATTGGCCCAGATCCTGACCTACGTACGCTAGCGATTTTACTCTAACCGCTGCCGTAAAATCAGCGATTTGTATTTATTGCGCGTGGCAGATATTACGCCATGTAACTCCTAACGTACGTACTATCAGCGTAATTAAGAACGAAGGGGCGGGGGCATCCATACGACACCCATAGTTACGCTTTGTAGACGGAGGGAGGCATTTAAATCCTACAGTATGGGCCGGATTAGGCCGTAACATACGTAAATCCATTAGTGCATCCGTACTTACGCTTTGAAAAGTTAAGGTTGGGTTTGAGAAGCGTAAAATGACCAAAGTATGTACGAGCGAGAGGAGTGCCTAGAAAATAAGATAGCGTAAATTCGCTACGTAATCTAACGTAACAAGCCCGTAAGTTTTGATCTACCCCAATTTCTGTGTATGTATGTGTTAGGGACCTTAATATGTATCTCCAATGGGGCTAATGTGAAATATATTTGAGGCGCTACATAATCTGATAGCGCTAAAAACCTGGTAGCAATGATTACTTTTTTCACAGTCCTTCAACATCAAATATTATATACAGTGATTAACAAACCACCTTCAATGTTTATTTGACACAACCTATATACAATAAAATAATATACATGAGAAATTCCTGCAAGTCGTATATTGCAGTAGTGAGCTCCTCTTCATCAGTCTGTGAGCATCATCTCCATACGGGTTTATTGTTACCTCCAACAGGGTGAATGTCATAGAACCTTCTTTCCCATACTGTTGTGACAACTTTGTATGAACCTTACCAACGTGAACATTGCATTTCCTCATTACACTGCAAACACTCCCAGGTTGAAAGGGTTCCATTAGGCGAGTACAGAACAATGGATATTATTGCTTGATGCAAACAGATCATTAGTTTGCGGTAACTATTACTAGACATACTGACTTTTGGAATGCAGTTTTGCAGTTTACATGGCTACTTCTTCGCACGGAGCACTTGTTTCTGCTTTTGATGGCAAAGTGTATTTGTATTTTTTCTCAGTGTGGGAGCAAAAGCAGCATAAAATAACCCCTCCAGCTACAAGACAGAATGCGGTCGCCCAGCCAATGTAAATGGCCTCCCCAAGCTCTCTTTTCTGGGCTACATCGACAAGTGGGTTGTAGAAGTCTCGGATGATCTCATTGGCTGTCCAAGACACTGGAATCAGGACCACGATCCCAGATAGGACGAAAGTGATTCCAGCCACCAGCAGTATTAGTCCTTTGCATCTCTCATTATCTCTGGTACATTGTGTGCTCATAATACCAATTACAGCTGTCATGAAGGCCAAAAAGGCCATGAGAACAGCGGTGCACATCAAGGCTCGACCTGCTTGCAAATCCGGTGTGAGAGCCAACAAAGAGTCATATTTTTTACATTGAATCCGGATGTTTACCTGTCTGTAGCAGCTCATCCACAGGCCTTCCCAGAGTGCCTCAAAGACTACGATATTGCTCCCGATGAATGCAGACACCCTCCACTGAGGCATGCCTGTCACAGCACATGTGCCAACCAGACCAATGCCCGTCAGAAAAAGACCAGTGATTTGTAGAGCACCTTTGTCCATGGTGTCTTTCTTACAGTGCAGTAACAGATACAGAACGACAGGTATCAGGTGCTTACAAAACACAATGAGATCAAAAACTGTAGTGCACAATTCAGTCACCTGTCACCAGCTACGATCCAGCAACGACTGGTTGAAAAGGAGCATGATGAACTGTTTCTAATAATTTAATAACAACAGGTGGAGTAAGAGTATTTGTTTGTCAGGTATAACAAGTTTATCAGCCATTGACATGATGGCAAACAGAAAGACAGACCTGACTCCCTTTTTATTTATATCCTATTGTTATCACAGAAATTGAAGATGTGAGCACCATAATGTGATATTGTCATATTGCAAATACACTAAGATAAAAAGAACAGTGGGCCAGTTCCAGACCTGATAACAACAGGTCACTTACGCACGCAAGGCCCTCCAGATGTTACGCTAGGGTTACGATAGTAACAATAGAGTATTTGAATATTTTTCAGTGCAGGGGCAAATGCAGCACAATATAACCCACCGCGGCTACAAGACAAAGTGCCTGTAAAGAAGGCAGTGGAGTGCCCTTGTGCAAAAGAGCTCCACTTGAGAGGTAAAACTTGGGAAATGATTAGCCCCCATTGGACCACCAGGGAGAAGGCCACTTAACCCCCCTGGGCAACAAGCAAGACTTGTGCCATTACTGGACCCTTTCCCCTGATGCAGCAAGAAGCCCCCCCCTACACTGCTGCCAATGTTGTCCTCCAGTCCAGACTTGGACTGAGGACCCCACCATACCACTGGACCACTGAGGTGGCTGGTCTCCTTCTGGAAGAGGGCACTAAGCCCTATAGTGTAATAGGGCACAGGCCCTATTAGGTAGAGGGGCACGAGGCCCCTGTAGAAAAGGGCATTAGGCCCTATAGATAATAGCATGGTTACAGTGTACTAGACCCTGGTTAGATTCAGGCATCAGGCCTGTCTGTTAAATTAGGCACTAGGTCCAGGGAGGACGATAGGCCCTGTGTTGTTAGCTGGTACTAGGCCCTAGAAGACGAAAAAGAACTAGGTAAGTTTGGTCCCTTTTAGGAGTGACGACTGGTGAGTGGTCCGTCAATCAAGGTGACAAGCTTCTGTGGTCAGTATATCTCCCTGTTTGTTTGTGTGCCCCCATCTCCCATGGGTGCGGACGGAACCTGTAGGTGGTTCCGTCCGCTCGCCAGTGTTTGGCGAAATGAGGGTGCCTGAGGCCTTGGCTAGTGATGACCATTTCCCCACCCTTTTCAGAAGTCTGGATACAACCCATTGTGTGCAACTCATGCCAATAATGGCTGTTGTGAAGGCCAAAAACACCACTGCATACACATCAAGGCTTGACCTGCTTGCAGATCTGGTGTAATAGACAACAAAGAGTCATATATTTTACATTGCATCTGGATGTTTGCCTTTCCAAGCAGTTCATCTACAGGCCTTCCCAGGTCACCTCAGAGATTATGATATTGCTCCTGATGAAAGCAGTCACCCTCCACTGAGGCATGTCCGTCACGGCACATGTGCCAACAAGGCCAATGCCGCCAACACAAGACCAGCAATTTGTAGAGCACCTTTGTTCCATGGTGTTTTTAATGCAGCGCAGGACAGATGCAGAATGACCGGTATCAGGTGCTTACAAAACACAATGATATAAAATAAAAAAACTATAGTGCATAATGCAGTCACCTGTCACCACCAGCTAAGATCCAGCAAAGACTGGTTGCAATTTAACGTGCTGAACAGTTTAACCAAGTGGAGCAACTGTATTTAACAAATTTATCAACCAATGACAGGATGGCACACAGAAAGACAGACCCCACCCCTTTTCATTCATATCCTGTTTTTACTACAGAAATTGAAGATGTGAGCAGCTACATGTGATACAGGAAATTTACAGTATAACCTAAGAATAAGAAAATCTACATAAAATATTTTCAAAGGTTGCTAAATGAAAAGTCAATTTAATACGTTACTATTTTTATTAGAAAACAATGGGCTAGACCAAGATTTAATAACATTAGGGGACTTACACAATCCACTTGCAGTCCTCCTAAACATTAAAATCCAGATGTAATGCTACGGAACACGGTGGTAGGCACTTCCGCATGGATCTGAGTTCAAACAGATGCAGATCCGTGCAATTAGCCATGTTTATGTTTGCTTACTCAGTTGTTGAATTTGGCCAGCCTGAGTAATTGGCTGTTGAATTTGTGCGGCCTGATTAGAGGCACGTACGTCGTGAGTGGGTGGTTAACCTCTGTTGGCACCTAAGTGAGGTGCAGTGCCTTTGACTTAGAGGCTTGCGCTCAGTTCATAGTGTTTACTTGTTATTGTTTAAATGTTTGCTTACTACAACTTTGTTTTACCTTTGAGACCTGCTTTTTCTTTGGCCCCCATAAATTTAGTTATTAAGTATTTGATCCAAATCTATCCCACATTTCATAGATAAATGCATAATAAATTCTTAAAAATGTTAATTAGTCCCACAATTAAGTGTCTTGGGGATTGCTTGTTATATTGAGCGAGGGGATGGTGTTTTCTGGTGCCAAGCATCAGGCATGGGAAGTTTATAAATACACCACTAGATGTCTCTAAGAACAACATACTAAACAATGAAAACATCATTATAGATTCTTACATTAATAATAAAATAGGACCGGATCCAGACACATGCACGTACGGAAAACCCGAGAGAGGGGAGTGATCTCCCCCTGTCACTCCCCTCTCTGGTTCATAACAAGTGTGACTTACACTGTCATAAGGCAGCCTTAATTCACACTTGCGGATCAGCGGTCCGTCCGACCGCTGTTCCGTTCGTGTGTGTGGTGACACCCACAATTTACATGCTTCCCCCCCACCCACCTTAGCAGTCGGAGGGGAAGCACAGCCCCTATGATCTTAAACGCTATCGCACGGAACTAAGTTCCATACAATGGTTGTTACATTAGTTAAAATTAACGTAACATCTGGAGAGCGCATGTCCATTTACCTTGTGTGTGTGTAAGTGGACAATCGTTACGAGGCGTGGATCTAGTCCACAATGAGCACAATGTATGATATACATGAATTAATAAA
The DNA here is from genome assembly GCA_011038615.1 of Limnodynastes dumerilii. Taxonomy (NCBI): domain Eukaryota; kingdom Metazoa; phylum Chordata; class Amphibia; order Anura; family Limnodynastidae; genus Limnodynastes; species Limnodynastes dumerilii. Next base: position 89,542 of record WWET01005131.1, read on the forward strand.
CAGGAATATGAGGCTGCATTTTATAACATAATTTATTAAACTTTATTTTAGATATCACTTAGACATTTAACAAGAACGTTAAAGTATACAGGGCCCCTGTTTCAAAACACATAAAACATAGTATTGGACGGGGCTGGGAATGAGTGTTGTCGTTAAATTGTTCTCAGTGATATTATAGGCACAGTTGTTTCTTCTCATCGTAGTGTAGAGATATACATTTAGGATCAGTACAGATCAGGGCACGGTCACTTCCTCCCTGTAAAAAGACATTTTGCAGCAATAGCTCTGTGAGAAAGTTGGTCTTGCCGAGTATTCATAACAGGAATTATTGACCGTCCTGTTTCTTTTTGGCAGAGCGTTTCTATGGGCACCTTAATCAAACAGAGCACACAAATTGTTGCACACAATACAAACCCTCATCTACATCTTGATTTATCTAAGCCATAAATTCTACTCATTTATTCTGCATTTTAGGAGGACAATGAAGAATATTTTATTATTTTTATGTAAGGAGGGGCTGGAGGTGGAAGTGACATGAACGCTTTAACACAGTGCCAGCTCCTTTCATACCTTGGCATGTTTTCTAGGTGTAGTAACCGGGGCCTGGATTCAGAATAAAGAATTACGTATGCTTGTTGCCGCATTGGAGACTAGCGTACAGGGGTGGATTGGTGGCTTAAAGTGGCCCTGGGAAAAAGAAATTTTGCAAGAGGCCACGTGTGGGGGCGGATCAACTATTGGTGGGGTCCAAAAAATATGTAAACTAGATAAGTACAGAATAAAGAACCTACTGACCAGTATCTCACATTCCAATAAAGAGATTTATAGTGATCTCTATGCAATGTAGGTAGTCACTGCCACCTCAGTGACCACCACCCGAAACATACAGCATCCTAGTGACCAATACCTAATACATACAGCATCCTAGTGACTTCCTCCCAATACATACAGATTCCTAGTGACCACCACTCAATACATACAACATCCTAATAATCTCCATTCTATACAGACATCATTTTAGCAACCACCACGCATGACAGTCAACATCTTAGGTTTCTTCAAATAAAAAAAAGGAGCTGCCTACCAAGAAAATTCTTTTTCTCCTACCAGGAAAAGTCCTATGGCCAATCCATCCCTACTAGTGTACATAATTACCGATCCTATATTCCATACCTGCGAGCAGGCCTGGCAACAGAGGTGGACAAGGGGGGCAGCTGTGTTTCAGAATTCAGATTAAAATGGGAGCAAATTTGTAGAACAATACTGAACTGCAGGGAAAGAACATTTAATTAAAAAAAGAGGTTATGTTTTGTAGCTCAACTGTAAATAAAAATTTAATAAGAAAGCTATTTAGTATCTGTGTGCAATAATTTAAACCCCACTGGTTTTGATTGCAAGATGAGCCTTGCCCTCTATCCCACCCCCTTTCCCATCTCTGTTTCTACCTCCATTTGTCTATCAGCATTGTATTATGTCCTCTTTCTCATTTCAGTTTTACACTCATCCGGTTTATCGCATTTGTTAAGTCTGTCACCTGTACAATGCTCGTCTATAACCTAGCTCTTCAGCAAAAAGCTTAAATACAATAATTAACAAACCACCTGCAATAAACCTATGACACAACATATTGGGTTAAAATCAGGGTAGGCTGAATGCAATGTATGGAAAGGTACGCAGGACAAGCTGAAGGGGTAGCGTGGCAATAGGGGAAATATCAGTCACTTGAGTCACTCTAGTGTCTAAGGGCTGGAATTTAGAAGGATCTTGAAATTAAGAGAGGAAAGTTCAACCTGGGCAAAATCATGTTGATTATATGGGGAGTCAAGTTAATTGTATCCCTTGCATGCAGAGATATATCTTTAAATTGCTTACTGCACACAGATACTGACCAGCTTCACTATCACACTGTTATTTAGACTTGGGATAGGAACATCACCTCTCAACTCTAATACTCTTTGCAACAGATGAAATATGACTCCCCTGCAATCAACATGGTTTAGCCCAGGAGTAACTTTCCTCTTAATTTCAAGATCCTTCTTAAGTCTTGATCCAGCCCTAAGGTTGTAGATTTCAGACACTAGAGTGACTCTAGTGACTTATTTTTACATAAATGGAGGCTCTGGAGCTATGATGGCAGGCTGCGATACAGTAAGGGCACCGTGGACTTGGTGAGTATTTACAGGCGGGCGCCGCAGACCTTAGCACTGACCCTAGTTGGCATGGTTCCTTTAAGCGAGTATGGTACAAAACAATGGTTATTATTGCTCAATGTAATCAGATCATAAGATTACATTGTTATAACAATGTTATTCATACTGACTTTTGGATAATTCTTCACGTGGGGCGCTTGTTGCTGCTTTTAAAGGCAAAGAGAATATTCGATTTTTTGCGTGGGCAAAAGCAGCACAAAATTTTGTGTTGTTCCTCCTTATGCTGGTATATGTAATATGCTGCATGAATGGAAAACAATATTATATATATACATTAAATCTAACAATATTTGTCCCTTTACCAGCAAAGTTTGTATAAAGCAAAAAACTTTTACAAAAAAACAGCTCTGAATGAAAAAAAAACCCCAAAAAATCATTTTTAAGCTTTCTTTCATCTATAACTTTTATCCCAGCTCTATATTAAAAACAAATATTATATACAATAATTACCGATCTACCGGCAATAATCATCTGACAGACTTTTTATACATTTCAGTACAATATATACATTAGAAATGCAGGTCATATATTGCAGTAATTAGCTCCTCTTCATCAGTCTTTCACCTCCACACATATTATCTTTCACTGAAGTATCAAAATTTGCTTCATAAACCAGCAGTGATTGTCAGAAATCCGTCTTACACATTATACAGTAATGTGACAATTATATGACTTTGTACGAGTTTTGGCAAATTAAACATTGCATTTCCAAACTGGTGCAGGGAAGATATCCTACGTCCTTTACACTGCAAGCAGTCCTGGGTTGAAGAGGTTCCTTTAAGCAAGTACAGTAGGAAACAATGGCCATTATTGCTTGATGCAACTATAAGTTTGTAGACATGCGTTAAGCAGTGCTAGACATACTGACTTTTGGAGTACAGGCTTGAAGTTTTCCTTGCTATTCCTTCACGTGGGGCACTTGTTGCTGCTTTTGAGGGCAAAGAATATTTGAATTCTTTCTCCGTGCGGGGACAAAAACAGCATAAAATAACCCCTCCAGCTACAAGACAGAAAGCCGTCGCCCAGCCCATGTAAATAGCATCCCCCAGCTCTCTCTTCTGAGATGCAAGGACAAGAGGGTTGTAGAAGTCTCTGATGATGGAATTGGCCGTCCAAGATACTGGAATCAAGACCACGATCCCGGATAAGATGAAAGTGATTCCAGCTACCAGCAGCATTAATCCTTTGGCTCTCTCGTTATCCCCGGAACACGTTGTGCACCTCATGCCAATAATGGCGGTCATCAGTGCCAAAAATTCCAAGACCACGGCAATACACATCAAGGCTCGACCTGCTTGTAAATCCGGTGTGAGAGCCAGCAAAGAGTCGTATATTTTACATTGCATCCGGATGTTTGCCTGTCTGAAGCAGTTCATCCACAGACCTTCCCAGAGCGCCTCAAAGACTATGATATTGTTCTCAATAAAAGCAGTCACCCTCCACTGAGGCATGCCCGTCACAGCACATGTGCCAACCAGACCAATGCCCGCCAGGACCAGACCAGCGATTTGTAGAGCACCTTTGTCCATGGTGTCGTTGATGCAGCACAGGAGCAGATACAGAACGACAGGTATCAGGTGCTTACAATAACACAATGAGATGTCTGTGGGGAAATAACTGTAATGCACCGTTCAGCCACCTGTCACCAGCGAAGCCAGCAGAGACTGGTTGAAATTTAGTGCTGAACTGTTTCTAATAATTTAACCAAGTGGAGTAAAAGGATTTGTTTGTCAGGTTTAACAGGTTCATCAACCAATGACAGGATATCAAACAGAAAGTAAACCTGACTCTTTTCGATTCATATCCTATGTTTACCACAAAAATTGAAGATGCCCGCAGCACAATGTGATACAGGAAATGAAGGTTTACCCTGCCCTGACAAATTGCAAACTACACCAAGATGTGAAGAACAATTGGCCAGATCCAGTAGTTATGCTCCCGTAGCGGGCAGTGCATGCCCCCTGCACTCCCCGCTGTCAATGAAAAATCTGGACACTCACATGGCCAGATTCCTACCTTAACTTTTGTGACTAGCTCTGCGTCCGTACGGGCCGCAGACCTAGTCATAACAGGGCTACCCCGCACCCTCATTTACATGGATATCCTGTATGGTGGGGATACGACCATCATAACTGAAGGATCAGCCCTTCAGCGTATGTACTGACATACGTTATGTACCTTAGTACTTACGCTGTCTGGCGCCTGCATGCACAGATGTTCCGAGACGGGACTAACGCAAATGACTTGTGTGAGTCCACTGTTGGACTTAGTTCTGCCTCCAGCCCAATGGGCCTAATCGTCATTTAGTAAAGTTAAGGGACTTAAGCAGGATTCTTGCATAAGTCCCCTAAAAAGTTACATCTGTGCATGTGTGTGACAGATGTTGCCCTATGCATCTGTCAGCGTATGGACCTCAGTTTTGTATGCTAGGCGATCCATACAGGGGATGGTGCCTGTTTTCAGTATGCCTGTTTCCATGTGAATAATGCCAGGCACGTGGGGCTAGGCATGCTAATTTATGCCGGGTCGGCAATCAGCAGTTCCACATGGATCTGTGTTCAGAAATACACAGATCTGTGAGGAGAAGTTAATGTAGGGTTCTGCACATGTATGTGCGTATGTTGTCCAGAACTCTGCTTGAGATACCTCAAAGGGACTCCAGGGGCTAGATTTACTAAACTCGATTTAGTGTACCTCTCCATCTCCATCGAGTTTAAAATGGCTGAATTTACTAAAGTAAAATTAGCAGGAAGTCACCAGAGAGGAGGGTTAGTGAAACTCGCCGTAGTATAAATCGGTAAAGCGAGTTTCAAAAGGCAGAGCATACAAATCACTGTTTTTACTATACAGTGCTTTGTAAAATCTCTGTAAACTCGCCTTTAACTCTGGCAAGAAAATAGAGGTGGGTATGAGTGTCGATTTCCTAGAAATTGGCACTCACTTTGTTGGAGAAAAAAACAAAAAAAAAACACTATAAAAAAAAAAAAAAGAAAAAACCTGCCGAGGCAAGTTATTAACCCTTAGCATGCTGCGGCATATAGTACTATAAGGCACAGCATACCCGTGTCTTGCTGGGCACCCTATGCCTTATAGTACCACACACAGCAGCATGCCAATAGTTAGTGGCATGCAACTGCATACATATTGTTCTACATACAGTAATACAGACAAATGATTACTGGCCTCCATGTCTATAATCTAACCAATACTGTTCCCTGTTAGTTAAATAAGGTGTTTACTGTCCTCCGGTTCTAAATTAGATGTTTACTGTCCTCCGGTTCCAAATAAGTTTTTTACTACTATCCTCCAGTCCTACAATGTAATCAGGGCCGTCTTAACAGAATTTCTAGGCCCTGGGCAAAGCAATGCACAGGGGCCCCTACCCACCCATTCACAGGAATAAGAATGTCCCCAGTATTCCCATATCATGTCACTCCAGCCCCCCATCATGCCTCTCTAGCTCCCAGTGTCCCATTGTGTCTCCA
>WWET01005132.1:0-25713 GCA_011038615.1 Limnodynastes dumerilii
TGGACTGAGCGCACTATATATGTTTTTGGTGATGGAAGACTCCCTGACCCGGCTGCGGAGACCTGCAAGGACCCAGGACCGCCACCGCCACCGTCGTTGCCGCCCCTCCTCCCTGGGCCTGCACCTGTGAGTCCCACTTGCAACAGTCGGCCCTACCGGACATCAGATTGCCTCTCTGGCTGCTTCCTCCTGCTGCAATGGCTGGGTGAAGTCGCGGGGCCCTCTGTGTCCCATCCAGGGCTGACGTCGGGAATCGGCGGGAAAGAAGACGGGCGCCATCTTGCCAGACCAAGGCCCGTCTAATCTGGAGAAGCCAGCACACAGTTAAGTGCTTTTACTGCCTGTATCTTCCTCCTACCCTAGCCTGCCTGCAAAGTAGGACAAATTGCGGCACACGGACCAACTTGGGAAGAGAGCTTTCTCCACCCTGCCTTGGGAGTGACTTTCAGCCCTAGGAACCAGTAATTTGTTCTACCTGCTGACAAAAGAAACTATTGCACTCTGCTGTATAGCTCATTCAGCAGTTTTCCCAGCACGTATACCAGGGCAAAAACCTCTTTATATAAAGCCTGTCATTAAAAGCTGGAGTTTCTTCCTCATGACCTCAACATCACCAGGGGATGGGTAAGCTCCCCTAATATGTGACTTTCTGCTAATCCATTATGTTGAAGGGGAACAGGTCTCCAACGGACATAAATGAGGTAACCGTCGCTTTACCAAGCTCTCGCTACCATATCACTCCTTAAATAGCTACATGGGGAGATCGGGAAAAGGCACCCCAAGGAAGACCGCCAATTCTACCATGACACAATTCCCCCAATCTGACCTCACACAGTTTCTAACCCCTCTTCACCCTCCATCCCCGGTATCGGGGGCTAGTGCAATGTCCCAGTCACCGAAACATCCTGCTTCCAAAGCACTGGCTCTAGTCAACCCACTTCTGCACCACCAATAGTATCTAACTTCGAATTCAATGAGATCCTCAAGCGTTTTGAATCACTGCCTACTAAACAGGATCTTCAAGAGGTGGAATCTCATATCAAGGAATCTGTACAGGCCCAACTGAATCTCATCCAGACGGATGTTTCACAATTGGGGGACAGAGTGGCGACTTTTGAGGCCTCAGGTGATGAGCACACAATCATCTTCGCAAAGATTCAGGAGAGGATGGGGGTGCAAGATAGGGAAATGAGAGAGATGCAAAGGAGAGTCAAGGATCTCAATAATAGAGGTCGCTGCAATAACCTCAGGATTCGTGGTATCACAGAAGACGTGCCCACGGAAGGGATTGTTGATGCCCTCACAAAGATATTTAATGAGGTTTTGGGCGCATACCCGGACAATGTCATCCTATTCGACCGGGCTCATAGGGCCCTCAAGAAGGTCTCTCCCATCTGAGAAGCCCCGAGACATCATCTGTCGCCTCCATTACCATCGGGTTAAAGAGGAAATTACAGAAAAGGCCCGTAGACGATCTACTCTCAAATTTAATGGGTTGCCTATTCAGATATTCCAAGACCTGTCATGGCAAACCCTGCAGCAGCGACGTCTCCTTAAACCCCTTACGGAGGAACTATGAAGGCAAAATATTAAAATCCTTTGGGGCTTCCCCCTTAGTATTCAAGTGACCCATAATGGAAGAAATGCTGTGCTTCGAGACCCGGAAGGCTTGGCTTCCTTTTGCGATGACCGCAGACTCCCAAAAGTCGACCTCCCGGAATGGTGGAACACATGCGGTCCACTCCCCGGTCTACCCCTACCCAGATGATAGCCGTGGCGCCAACAAAGATGTCAGAAGCGCAGAGCCAATAACCCGGACGATGAACCGGGACCAAGCCAGTCGACAACCTGGCATGTCAACATTGCGGACTTAACACCCTATGCCTGCTAAGCTGAACTTTCATATGGTGGTAAACTTTCCTAGTGGCATACTTAGAGACTGCTCGTTAATAGACCTTCTTCATAATGCATTATGAATTATTAGGATGCCTACTGGTTTGGCATCGGTAGAATCAGTTTACACTTTGGTTCTTACTCTATTTCATAGTCTGATATGTCATAGCTTGGAGTGATTAAATAAGATGTTTCTGTGTTTAGGTTACATTTTTCAATGTAGAGTATAAAATAAGTTAGAATTCCTTAGTACCCCTGTTACTGTCTCCGCTCTTACGAGTTAGTGCATGGTGTCCACATTGCCCTTTGATGCGGAACCTTTTTCCTGGGTCTTTTGTAACCTATCTAAATTGCACTAATTATGTCCTTTCAATTGTTGAGTGTATTGTATCTCCTATGTTTCCCCCCCTCCTTTTCCTCCCTTCCTTTCTACACTCCTTTAGTCAAGCCGTGGTATTTCTTGTCTAGCCAGAGGGGATCGAGGAGCTGCATCGGTGTCATAAGGACTGGTTCGCTATACTCATCACCAGATAAGTTCACAATTTTATCCCTTAATGTAAGGGGCATCAACACCCCAGAGCGATGATCCAAAAACTTTTCCATACCTTAAAGGCAGGGAGGGTGGATGTGGCACTTATGCAAGAGATGCATTTTAGGGAAGGGGCGGCCCCTCCTCTTAACAACAAACACTATCCCCTCTCCTTTTTCAATAACAACTCAGATAATAAGTCAAGGGGAGCGGCCATACTCTTTTCAAAACGATTTGCACTCTCCGAGACTCGTGGTAAAGATGGGAAATGGTAGGGGTCTTTTGATTAATGGCAAATTCCGTATCAGTCCTTCACATTTGTTAATGTATATGCCCCCAACACAGGTCAACTGTCCTTCATGACTAGAATGCTTGACTGGACAGAAACGGACAAAGAGGGTATGGTTATTTTTGGGGGTGACCTCAACTGGATTCTTGAACCCCACCTTGACTCGTCACGTGCATTGGGACGCCACCCGCTCAAAGCCCAGAGACAGATGAGACGACTATTTCAGGATGCCCAACTCACTGACACGTGGAGATTACTTCATCCAGAGGATAAAGATTATACCTATTACTCCCATGCATTCGACTCCTACACCAGAATAGACTATATAATGATTGGACATGACCATCTTCATCTGCTGACGGACACAACTATTGGCCCAATGACGTGGACAGATCATTCCCCACTCTTAGTGACTCGGGGCCTGATCCAGACCTACGCCTGCTGTCGCTAGGACGGCGGGCGCAAGCGTACGATCGGCTTTTCAGCCGATCTGTGCATGCGCCGGGCAGATGTTGCCGGGCGTAGCTACGGCAACGCCCGATCGTAGATCGGGCGTCCGTAGGAACAGCATAGGAACGCTGGAGGGGGCGTCCCCCTAGCGTCCCTACATTAAGGTTACTGAAGGTGGTACGCCTGCACAGGGGGAGTGTTGGGGAGAGTGGATGCCGATACGCTGTGCTTTAGTAAGCACAGCGCATCGGCGTAGGACTGGATCAGGCCCTCTGTCCCTTCCGGACCCTCCTCCTAGCACATCGACCTGGCAATTCAACGAACGCCTCCTGCAGGACCCATACTGCAAAGCCCAGCTGGAGGAGACGCTTACGGATTATATAGCTCACAACACGACAGGGGATACTTCCCCGGTAATAGTCTGGGAAGCACTCAAGTGTGTGATCCGGGGGCGTTGCATCCAGCTGGGGTCGTATCTTAAAAAACAAAAAGAGACTCAAAGTCTGCAACTCCTGACAAAAATCATTGACTTAGAATCGAGACATAAGAGCACCCTCTCCTCAACAGTCCTACAAGAACTGACTCACACTAGGGCGGCCCTTAAACTTATGGACGACAGAATTAGCCTAGCCTATTACAGGTGCCAGAATCTGTACTTTCAATGGGGCAACAGACCTTGGTAAAATGCAAAAACATTCCACCAGTTCTATTCTAAACTTTACAATCTCCAATCACATTCTCCCATCCCGGACAGCCCTCCTCGTAAAATCAAATTGCTGACAATTTACAGGACTGTGATTACCCCCAATTGTCCCGAGAGGATAGGGAGGCACTTTTTGCCCCCTTCACCCTTTTGGAACTGGAGACTGCTGTCAAATCCTCTCCATCTGGGAAGAGCCCGGGCTCAGATGGTTTCACAACCACTTTCTATAAGATGTTTTAGACACCTCTCCTTCCAGTTCTGCATTCAATGCAGTCTCAGATTCCTCTCCTTTCTCCAACCAATTGCTCGAGGCACACATTTCCCTAATCCCCAAGGAGAGTAGAGACCCTGCCAAGTGTGAAAGCTATCAGCCCATATCTTTACTCAACATAGATTTGAAACTATTCGCCAAACTTATCGCCAACAGACTGCAGGGTTTCTTACCAGAAATCATTCATAGTGATTGAGTTGGCTTTGTCCTGGACTGTGAGGCCAGGGACAACACGACCAAAGCTATTAGTCTAACTCACTATGCCCGCTCTAGCAGAGTGCCCCTCGTTCTATTGTCGACGGACGCCGAAAAGACGTTTCGATCAGGTAGCGTAGGACTTCGGGCCTGATCCAGACCTACGCCCATCGTCGCTAGGACGGCGGGCGTAAGTGTAAGATCGTCTTAATAGCCAATCTGCGCATGCGCCGGGCAGATGTTTCCCCAGCGGAGGGGACGTCCCCCAGCGTCCCTACGTTCAGGTTAGTGTAGGTGGGCCGGGGGAGCTAGGTAAATTAGGGTGAGAGGGCGGGCTAAGCGGCCATACGCTCCTGTACGAGCGTATGGCCCCTTCCTTACGTCAGCTGAAGTTAGGAAGGGGCCATATGCCCACACAGGGGGAGTGTCCGTCAAAATGAACGCCGATACGATGTGCTTTAGTAAGCACAGCGCATCGACGTAGGTCTGGATCAGGCCCTTCATGTATAAGGTGCTGGAATGCCTGGGTCTGGGTCCTCCCTTCCTTGAGAAAATAATGGCACTATACCAATCCCATCCTATCAACAGTACCCTTTCTGACACAGTCCATATCATGAATGGCACAAGGCAGGGGTGCACGCTTTCTCCTCTAGTTTCCGTGCTTTTCATCGAAGCCCTAGCCCACACTGTTCGTGCAAGCTCTGAGATTTGGGCATTAGGGTAGGTGAACAGGAGACTAAATTATCACTGTTTGCCACTGACCCACTGACCACCCTCCCAGCACTGATGAAAGAGTTCTCATGATTTGGGGAACTATCCAATTTTAAAATTAACAGCTCTAGATGCCTTTATTTCAAACGCTCCCAATTGATCTTCTCCCTTCCTTCTTTAAGTCGGCGCAATCCCTGCTGACAAATTTCATATGGGGTGGCGGGAGGCCTAGGTGTCGACGGCATGTCTTAATTCACCCTAAAAATTGGGAGGTCTCTAAACCCCTTGTCTCTCTACCTATCACACAGCGGTTCTCTTCCAGAGAGTTGTGGACTGGTCGGCTTGCCCCTCTACGAAGCAATGGGTGGCACTGGAAGATCACTTTGTCCGGACAACGCTGCAGCTCCTCCCACACCGCTGCAGTTCCTCCCGTGGCCTCCTTCCCTCCCTAAAGTAATGCACCCAACCATAACTCCAACCCTGGTGGTCTGGAATAATGTGAGAAGGAGGGAATCTATCAGCTCACAACGCTCCCCACTTACTCAGCTAACCTTTAATCTGGACTTTGTCCCGGGATTACAACCCAGATCTCTCTCTCAATGGACCGAACTGGGCCTCACTAGAGCTCATCATCTCCTACATAACGGTGCTGTATTCTCCTTCCCAGACATACAGTCCAAATTCTCCCTAACTCCAACCGAAATATGGGCGTACACACAACTATGCCACTTTCTTAACAACTCCCCCCATAGGGTCCACATAACAGAGTGCTAACCTTGGCCTCAACCATGCCCCCCCCTCCAATACATTTGATCTCTATCCTCTATAGATTGCTTCTGGCAACCAAATTCTGGCAACTCCATACACTCCTCGGGGTCTCCAGATCCTAGCTAGTCCTTAAGTTCATAAAATGTAAATCTGCCGTGGCTTACCCTTCCCCCAACCCCGTCTTATCTACTGTTTCCCTTATCTCTTCCTTCTTTTGTCTTGTCTCCCCTCCTTCCTTTTTGTTTGTTATATTCTTGGTAATTAGTTCTGCTTCCATGGTAATGCAAAATCTGTGTAAGGATATTGGGCCGTATTCAGAGATCCAGTTTTAACGAAAGTTCAGTGCGTTTTTTAAGACCGGATCAAGTTTGCATCAACTGCGCATGAGTAGTAATAGTGATACGCCATCTACGACTACGAGACTAATGCACCCTAAGTGCTGCGGAAGTATACAGACCTAAGGATTTGCATAGAAATGGGCAGTGGGAGGCATTTAGATGGGGGAAAGTGGGCACGCTTACAGAGTTAGGGCCGTTAATATACACAACTAATACACATAAGACCAGAAGTGAGTAAGGCAAGTCAATGCAAGTGGAAGTTTAGGTCCGGCCGGAGGAGTGACTGTATTTTCTGGTGGGAGTAACCTGCTCCGACCTGCCACTTAATTGCGTATATTTGCGGCCCGATCGCCGACGGATCTCTGAATACGGCCTTTATTTCTAGGTATGGAAGTTAAACCTTACTATACTGTTTATTCAGTTTTGATGTAGTACTTACTTGTAGCACTTGCACATGGTGCTTAACTGTTGAATGTGTATTCTATACAACTTTGCATTTCAATAAACAAAGATTAAATACTGAACGATGGCATTACGTATTGCAAATTACAACAAGCACCCAACGGTACAATTTAAAAAGAAATAGATTAATTCCTCGGAACAGCATTTGAGGCCAATCTCATCACCCAGCAGGAAAGAGATTTTATGTCCACACCATTCCCCATCACGCCATTGTTTTACTCACTTCCTAAGCTTCACAAGAATGCCCAGTGTCCACCTGGTTGGCCGATCATATCAGCAAGAGGGTCTCTACTACAAAATATTTCAAAATACCTGGACTTTCAACTTCAACCACAGGTACAGAAGAGTTCCTCCTATTTGGAGACACCCTAGACTTCATTACAAAACTAACACAGATCCAAGCTCTACCTTCAAACCTCCTCTTGGTTACCATGGATGTCTGCAGCCTCTACACCTGCATTCCCCATGCTGAGGGTGTAGAGGCTGTAAGGAGACATATCACGGGTGACAGCTCTTACTTGGGGGTACCATTAGAAGTCCTTCTGCCTCTTCATGAATATACCCTCTCTAAGAACTATTTTCTCTTTAATGGGGATTATTTCTTACAGTTGGTTGGCTCTGCTCTCGTACGCCAACCTCTTTGTGACTATGTATGAACAGGACTTGCTTTTCAAGGACCCCCGCTTTATGGATGGGACATTATTCTATGTACATTACATCGATGAAGTTTTTCTACTATGGAAATCCAGAGTAAAACTTTCCTTGGAGCTTCTTGCTGATATAAACAACAACAATTCCCTGATCAAATTTACCCATTCTTTGTCCAGCAACATGGTCCACTACTTAGATGTGGAAGTCACGTTTGATGGTCTTGGCCTTCACACTACTATATATATTAAGCCTACAAATACCACTTGTCACGTTCAAGGGGGGTTTGGGATCTGTCCCGGGTGTCAGAGATAGATACGATGGAGATGGCTTGAATTGGAAGTGAGCGGGTTTAATAAAGGACGGGTGCATACAGGAAATGAACAAAATAACAGTCTATGAATCAGGAGGTGCAAGGGAACCAAGGGGATTGGATGTGCACTGGAATAAAACAAAGTCCGTGAACAGGGGTGCCTTCTGGTGGAGGAGAGTTGGTTGCAGAGTTGGTTTGCAGGGTTGGTTTGCAGAGTTGGTTTGCAGAGTTGGTTTGCAGAGTTGGTTTGCAGAGTTGGTTTGCAGAGTTGGTTTGCAGAGTTGGTTTGCAGAGTTGGTTTGCAGAGTTGGTTTGCAGAGTTGGTTTGCAGAGTTGGTTTGCAGAGTTGGTTTGCAGAGTTGGTTTGCAGAGTTGGTTTGCAGAGTTGGTTTGCAGAGTTGGTTTGCAGAGTTGGTTTGCAGAGTTGGTTTGCAGAGTTGGTTTGCAGAGTTGGTTTGCAGAGTTGGTTTGCAGAGTTGGTTTGCAGAGTTGGTTTGCAGAGTTGGTTTGCAGAGTTGGTTTGCAGAGTTGGTTTGCAGAGTTGGTTTGCAGAGTTGGTTTGCAGAGTTGGTTTGCAGAGTTGGTTTGCAGAGTTGGTTTGCAGAGTTGGTTTGCAGAGTTGGTTTGCAGAGTTGGTTTGCAGAGTTGGTTTGCAGAGTTGGTTTGCAGAGTTGGTTTGCAGAGTTGGTTTGCAGAGTTGGTTTGCAGAGTTGGTTTGCAGAGTTGGTTTGCAGAGTTGGTTTGCAGAGTTGGTTTGCAGAGTTGGTTTGCAGAGTTGGTTTGCAGAGTTGGTTTGCAGAGTTGGTTTGCAGAGTTGGTTTGCAGAGTTGGTTTGCAGAGTTGGTTTGCAGAGTTGGTTTGCAGAGTTGGTTTGCAGAGTTGGTTTGCAGAGTTGGTTTGCAGAGTTGGTTTGCAGAGTTGGTTTGCAGAGTTGGTTTGCAGAGTTGGTTTGCAGAGTTGGTTTGCAGAGTTGGTTTGCAGAGTTGGTTTGCAGAGTTGGTTTGCAGAGTTGGTTTGCAGAGTTGGTTTGCAGAGTTGGTTTGCAGAGTTGGTTTGCAGAGTTGGTTTGCAGAGTTGGTTTGCAGAGTTGGTTTGCAGAGTTGGTTTGCAGAGTTGGTTTGCAGAGTTGGTTTGCAGAGTTGGTTTGCAGAGTTGGTTTGCAGAGTTGGTTTGCAGAGTTGGTTTGCAGAGTTGGTTTGCAGAGTTGGTTTGCAGAGTTGGTTTGCAGAGTTGGTTTGCAGAGTTGGTTTGCAGAGTTGGTTTGCAGAGTTGGTTTGCAGAGTTGGTTTGCAGAGTTGGTTTGCAGAGTTGGTTTGCAGAGTTGGTTTGCAGAGTTGGTTTGCAGAGTTGGTTTGCAGAGTTGGTTTGCAGAGTTGGTTTGCAGAGTTGGTTTGCAGAGTTGGTTTGCAGAGTTGGTTTGCAGAGTTGGTTTGCAGAGTTGGTTTGCAGAGTTGGTTTGCAGAGTTGGTTTGCAGAGTTGGTTTGCAGAGTTGGTTTGCAGAGTTGGTTTGCAGAGTTGGTGGCTGTCACTGTTTCAGTGACAGTCTCCGACGGCTGCGAGGACCCGTGCGCCGGGAGAATGGTACAGACAGGGAACCAGGGCACAGGTAAGTGCGGCGTCTGCCGCGGTTTGTGATACCACTCTCTTGACCTCCTCCTTTCACCCACCGTCTCTGAAATACGGTTTACTGTGCTCACAGCTTCTGCGAGTACATCGCATCACCGATGACTTATTAATTACCAAGGCCAAAATGGAACTCGTGTGACAAGTTCGTTGCTAGGAGTTACAGACGCAAAATGCTGGAACAGCTGGTAAATAAAATCCTTACTATACCAAGACACCAACTTTTTGAAAACAAACCTAAAAAGACCCTCACCCAGCTCCTTCCTTTTGTCCACAATTACACTGACCAACATTTGACCGTCAAGAATACCGTCAGACATTTCTGGCCCTTTGTCAGAGATGATCCTTCTCTCAATTGTTTTTGCAATGTTTCATTAATGCCCAACTATAAGAGGGATCCTAACCTTCATGACAAACTGGTCCACACTGATTTCACCATACAGAAAGTCAACTCTGCCAAGAAAGGCTGCTTTAAATGCATTAACTGCATGACATGCAGATATATGGATCAGGGCTCTTTCTTTCACCACTCTCATTCTGGACGCAAGCACACTATTAGACATCATGGGCCTGATTCAGAGGCTGAAAATAAGAACTTAAAGTTACACCTGGGCTAAACCATGTTGATTTCAGGGGAGTCAAATTTCATTTGTTGCAACAGTATTATAGTTAAAAGGTGATGTTTTCCAGCTCAAGTCTAATTAGCAGTTTAAAAGTGAAGCTGATCAAGTATCTGTGTGCAATAAGTAAAAGCAAAGCATTCTCCCTGCATGCATAGAATAAAATGAACTTGACTCCCCCTGAAATCAACATGGTTTTGCCCAGGTGTAACTTTAAGTTCTTATTTTCAGCCTCTGAATCAGACCCCATGTCACCTGCACGTCCATCTACGTTGTGTACTTAATTACTTGTCCATGTGGACAACAATACGTCACCAAGACGAAGCGACAATTTAAGGAAAGGATGACACTCCATCCGTCCGCAATTCATGCAATCTTGGGGGGTAAAGCTACGGAACAACCAGTGACAAACCACTTTGTCACCTCTAAGCATAGCCTTGCCATGCATCGACCACGTCCCTCTGTCCCCGCGTGGTGGCAATCGAGTGGATTCACGAACTGAGAACCATTGCTTCTAATGGACTCAATGAAATGTGCAACCTTACTTGTTTCCTTAGATATATTGCTTTTTGTTTGCCCTCTGCACCTTTCTATGTTTGTTCTATACTCTGCCACAGTCAGTGTACCAACATGACCCATTGCCGCCGCCCCCCCCATGCTACCCCCTTCCTTGCCTGCCTTTAGGTCTGCGGGCACCTTTGATGTGTAAATTTTGCTTCTTTGATGGTGCCCAGCTTCAATTCCATCTAACGCCCTTCATAGCTTAGTGGATTTTCTAGCGCTGAGTTTTATTCTCACATTTGCAAGAGCTGTTAGTGCCTTGTCAATACTTATAACTACCTTGTCCATTTTTTTAGGTGTTGCATGTTCCCCAGTTCATTATGATTACTACATCTGTGAGATTTCCTCTGCCCTGTTTACTTTCCATGCATCTACCCCCCATGGCTATAGTTTGTCTCTAGCGGCATACATTCCTCTTTATTGTCTCATGTATTTGTACATCACATTATTTATTTTTATCTTCTTTCACTACACAGCTTTTCCGGTGATATTTCCTCTTGTGCTTTACACTCTTACTGTTACCTGGTTTCCAGGACGACGGATGCTGTCGCCATAGCAACGGGCGCATCACTTCTGGTGCGCGTTATGCGTCCTTCCGGTGGACGGGATGTGCCGACACTCCACACCTCGTTACCTGGGCAGGTTCAGGATTGGGTAAGTGGTTCACTCTCTCTCTGTATATAACCATCAAATACTGTAATGCAACTGACCCTGATGAAAGTACATTAAATGTACTGAAACGTTGGTACCTTGCTGATGAATTTGTGACTTTGTGTCCTTTTGTTATTACTTGAAAAATCTTTGAGTGCCACCATTGGTTACTGAAGGTGGTACGCCCGCACAGGGGGAGTGTTGGGGAGAGTGGATGCCGATACGCTGTGCTTTAGTAAGCACAGCGCATCGGCGTAGGTCTGGATCAGGCCCTCTGTCCCTTCCGGACCCTCCTCCTAGAACATGGACCTCGCAATTCAAAGAACGCCTCCTGCAGGACCCATACTGCAAAGCCCAGCTGGAGGAGACGCTTACGGATTATATAGCTCACAACACGACAGGGGATACTTCCCCGGTAATAGTCTGGGAAGCACTCAAGTGTGTGATCCGGGGGCGTTGCATCCAGCTGGGGTCGTATCTTAAAAAACAAAAAGAGACTCAAAGTCTGCAACTCCTGACAAAAATCATTGACTTAGAATCGAGACATAAGAGCACCCTCTCCTCAACAGTCCTACAAGAACTGACTCACACTAGGGCGGCCCTTAAACTTATGGACGACAGAATTAGCCTAGCCTATTACAGGTGCCAGAATCTGTACTTTCAATGGGGCAACAGACCTTGGTAAAATGCAAAAACATTCCACCAGTTCTATTCTAAACTTTACAATCTCCAATCACATTCTCCCATCCCGGACAGCCCTCCTCGTAAAATCAAATTGCTGACAATTTACAGGACTGTGATTACCCCCAATTGTCCCGAGAGGATAGGGAGGCACTTTTTGCCCCCTTCACCCTTTTGGAACTGGAGACTGCTGTCAAATCCTCTCCATCTGGGAAGAGCCCGGGCTCAGATGGTTTCACAACCACTTTCTATAAGATGTTTTAGACACCTCTCCTTCCAGTTCTGCATTCAATGCAGTCTCAGATTCCTCTCCTTTCTCCAACCAATTGCTCGAGGCACACATTTCCCTAATCCCCAAGGAGAGTAGAGACCCTGCCAAGTGTGAAAGCTATCAGCCCATATCTTTACTCAACATAGATTTGAAACTATTCACCAAACTTATCGCCAACAGACTGCAGGGTTTCTTACCAGAAATCATTCATAGTGATTGAGTTGGCTTTGTCCTGGACTGTGAGGCCAGGGACAACACGACCAAAGCTATTAGTCTAACTCACTATGCCCGCTCTAGCAGAGTGCCCCTCGTTCTATTGTCGACGGACGCCGAAAAGACGTTTCGATCAGGTAGCGTAGGACTTCGGGCCTGATCCAGACCTACGCCCATCGTCGCTAGGACGGCGGGCGTAAGTGTAAGATCGTCTTAATAGCCAATCTGCGCATGCGCCGGGCAGATGTTTCCCCAGCGGAGGGGACGTCCCCCAGCGTCCCTACGTTCAGGTTAGTGTAGGTGGGCCGGGGGAGCTAGGTAAATTAGGGTGAGAGGGCGGGCTAAGCGGCCATACGCTCCTGTACGAGCGTATGGCCCCTTCCTTACGTCAGCTGAAGTTAGGAAGGGGCCATACGCCCACACAGGGGGAGTGTCCGTCAAAATGAACGCCGATACGCTGTGCTTTAGTAAGCACAGCGCATCGGCGTAGGTCTGGATCAGGCCCTTCATGTATAAGGTGCTGGAATGCCTGGGTCTGGGTCCTCCCTTAATTGAGAAAATAATGGCACTATACCAATCCCATCCTATCAACAGTACCCTTTCTGACACAGTCCATATCACGATTGGCACGAGGCAGGAGTGCACGCTTTCTCCTCTAGTTTTCGTGCTCTTCATCGAAGCCCTAGCCCACACTGTTCGTGCAAACTCTGAGATTTGGGCATTAGGGTAGGTGAACAGGAGACTAAATTATCACTGTTTGCCGACGACATGCTAACTTTTGCCACTGACCCACTGACCACCCTCCCTGCACTGATGAAAGAGTTCTCACGGTTTGGGGAACTATTCAATTTTAAAGTTAACAGCTCTAGATGCCTTTATTTCAAACGCTCCCAATTGCTCTTCCCCCTTCCTTCTTTATATAAAAATATATTATTATTTTACACACACTATCTGTGATTAGTATTACTAGCCATAACGTGTGACATGATTTTAAATGGACATGAAGAATGGACTAGAAGAGGGTAGCATTTTTCAAAACTAAGAGGTGTAATAAAACACGAGGGCATGAGTATAAACTGAAGGGTGGTAGATTCAGAGTAAATGTGCGGAAAAATTACTTCACTGAAAGGGTGATAGATAAGTGGAATATTCTCCCATCTGAGGTGGTTGAGGCCAATACAGTAGAACAGTTTAAACATGCTTGAGATAAATGTAAGGATGTCCTAAATTGTAAACTAAATTGCGGGTAAATAGGGTCCAGTTCTGGAGGCCATATCTCCAGAAAGACATAAATACATTAGAGACTGTGCAAAGAAGAGCAACTAAAATAGTCCATGGCCTGTGTAACAAATCATACCAAGAAAGGCTAGAGGAACTAAACATGTATAGCTTGGAGCAGAGAAGGGAGAGGGGGGACATGATAGCAGCTTTCAAATACATCAAGGCTTGTGACCAGCTAGAGGAGGGTACCATTATTCAAAAGAAAAGGTGTAATAGAACACAAGGGCATGGATACAAACTGGAGGGTGGATGGTGCCAGAAATATGCAAAACTCAGAATAAGTCTCCTAATATGTGGTAGGATTTACTAAAACTTTATTTTTTAAATTGGAGCTCTCCTATGGAAGGAAATGCAAGGAAGAAATACTTGTCGACTTGTTACTATAATTATAGCCTAAGGTAAGCAGGAAGCGGTGTCTGTGATTTACCAGATTAGTGTTGGGATACCTGATTAATGGAGATTATCTTCAACGTTTATAGTCCTAATTATCCTGGAGTTCTGGTGAAAAATAATATAATTACAGGTTGTTGTAGTTACAGTTTCCAGGTGATTTTAGAAGATCACCAATGTTCTAGTGAATATCACATAGCCTATTCTCATGTTCCATGTGTACTTAATACGCTGGCCGTTCCTATTTTGACCACTGGGGTGAATTTTAGATGTCCATCTGTCCTAGGTAGGGGACTTGCATTTTGCAGTGTTATCAAGAACAAGCACATTGCCAATTTAAACGTGGGCAGGGATTATCATAAACGCTTAATAAAAAGTCTTGTGTATCGTCATTGTCCGTATGAAGCTGCTGATATTCTATCCCCCACGTATTACTCATGCTTTCGATCTCTTTCTATCCTACAGGCAGCATCTCTTCCCAGCTCTCCCACCTCTCCGATCGAAGCTCCATTCACAATATGCCTACTGCCCTCTTCATCATCAGTATTGTGTGAGTAACATATCCACCTACCTACAGACAAATATATCTGTTCAGTCTGTTGGATGTGTCAGCAACATAGGTTGTTATGTAGAGTTCGTCATTTCATATTTAACAGTTACGTCATTTAAGAATCCTTATAGTCTAATAACTCCTGAAGAGTTAGGAGCAAGTTGGATCATTGGCTAAACCATGGGGGAGGGGAGGAAATTTAAAATACATGAACAGATCTAGAGTTGTCCTTTGGGAGAGGACATGTTTTAAATGAACTCTAAATGATAGTGTAATAAAGAAGTGTTGTGACCGGCTATAGGATGGAGGCATTTTTCAAAGGAAGAGGTGCAATAGAACATGAAGACATGAATATAAACTGGAGGGTGGTAGATTCAGAGGAAATGTGCGGAAAAATTACTTCACTGAAAGAGTAATAGATAAGTGAAATATCCTCCCATCTGAGGTGGTAGAAGGTAACACAGTAGAACAGTGTAAAAATATCAGGATATCCTAAATCTCACACTAAATTGAGGGTAAATAGGGTCTAGGGTCAGTATAATTTTGAATAAACAAATGGGCAGACTGGATGGGCCATGCAGCTCTTATCTGCCGTCACTTTCTATGTTTCTATGTTTCTATGCCTCTTTTAATACTAAATATCACAGCATGCCCTGCCAGACACGGGCATGCTAAACCTTGTTGTTCAAAAAAGTGACAGCATACTAAGGGTAATGACTGGCCAGAGCATGCTGTGGCAAGTATTCAAACAGCCTATACATATTTAAATCACTGGAGATTTAAGATGGCCAGCACATATCGCCCCTTAGTAAATCTGGAGATTTCAAAATCAAAATTGCTGGAAAAATAAGGCCATTTCAAATCACATTCCTAAGTTGTCCCTTTTTAAATCTTCCAAGTGAAATTGGAAAAAAAAATCAGCAACATTTTACACTTTTTCTTTTCTAGTTTTGTAATTTTTCCTAATTTTTTTCATAAAATTTGGTATGCTGCACCAAGAGATGATTCAGTACAGATGGGTGAAAATTATTTTAATCTGTAAAATAGTTCCAGATATATATGTTTTTATTTAATTTTTTTATTTCTGCAGTTCTAAACTTCTTTTTTTATCAAAATTTTTGTTAGCACACCGTGCATCGACATTACATCAGGTGAGATGAACAAGAATCAGCCAGATTATTTCTAGAATATTGCACACATATTAGTATATATGTCAATAGAGAAAAAATAAGTGTACATTAGAGTAAATCAAAATAATTTACATCTTCTCTTAAAGTACCATACAATTGTGTTTAGACTTTTCCGTATCAAAGCATAAAGCAACAGTTTGTATCCACGAAAGGAGGAGCCCTGCCGCAGTACCCACAAATCTCTTAATCAAAAAGCAGTGGTGGATCGTTATCCAAAACTCGTAATGCATAACAGGTAGTGTGTTGTAAGGAGGAATTGATATTGCGTTTGGTGGCAAGAGGCAAAATGAACATGTATGATTCCCATAACCCAAAAAAATGTTCTGTTCTCATTTCTCTTTCTATCAAAGTTTCAACCCAGTCCATTATAAAGAGGTAATGCAATTTCTCCCTAAATAGTGAGAATGGAGGGGACATATTACACATCCATTTTTGTAATATAGTTTTCCTGGGTGCCGCACTTATGACTAAAAGTAGTTTTCTACCTTATCTAGATATCCTACTTTCTTTAGGGATGATACCAAACAAAGCCCACCGTTAGAGGAACATAAGCAATAAGGTGCTTCTGTGAAAATTGTCTGATCTCGAGCCAGAAACGGCGAAGCATGAGGCAACTCCAGAAACAATGTAACAATTCTGCCTTTGATTCCCTGCATTTAGGGCAATTATTAGCTTCAGACATGCCCATCTGGTACAATCTCCATGGAGAATAATAGGTATAGTGGTATTGTTTAAGAAACATGTCAAGATATTAATATGATGGCATAATCCTTCTCGAGAAGTTAAGTGATTTTATAAGATCCCCAGTAGTAAGAGATGGTACTACTTGCGTCCACCGGGAGATACCAGAATGCATTGAGTCATAATCTAGAGGTGTATGTAAGAATTTGTAATAAATAGAGATAGCCCTTTTTTTGTATACTTGTTGCTGAGTAGGGAATCCAACTGGTTGTTCATATCCCATGGGGAAAGGGCCCTGAGCAGGTTCCCCACGTAGTGCTGAGCTTGGAAATAGGCTAAGTGATTCCTACCAAGAAATGGGTATTTTTCAATCGCTCGTGAGAAGGCAAGGGGTTTACCCATGCTGCTGTCTATAATATTTTTCACTGCAGTTATGCCCTGTCTCTTCCACAATTCAAACGGGTCTGCCGCAAACCCCTCTTGGAAATCGGGGTTGGCCAAAAATGGTAAATGTAGTGACCTATGAGCGTTAAGGTTTAACTTATGCCTGACAATATGCCACACCTTTCGTGTGTTCCACAGCAGAGGATTCCCCCTCACCTCCTCAAAGATCTCCCTATCGTGTTGGTGGAGGAATGATACCAGGTGTAGTCCCCCCAAAAATCCCGCCTCCACAGAAGAATTTGCAAATAAGTCAAACATGGTTATCCAATCCATTATGTACCGTGGTATTGCTGCATAATTGTAATGTGTTATGTTGGGGAAATTGATACCTCCACTTGTTTTAGATTGTTGTAATTTAATCAGCCCTATACGTGACTTCTTCCCCTTCCAGATAAACTTTCTAAATAGCGCTTGTATATTCTGTACATCTTTTTTTAGATATTATTAGAGGCAACATGTGGAAGAGATACATGAATTGGGGGAATGAAATGATTTTTATAAGGTTGGCTCTTCCCAGGAAAGAAAAAGGAAGAGACTTCCAACCCTCCAATTCTTGTGATATATTTCTGATTGCGCATGATATGTTTAGATCATAAAGGTTTGCCGGGTTTTTTGGGAAGTTCCAAACTTTTATATTAGTTATTGACGACATTAACTAGGACTCGAATATACTGCACAATGTTTCTCTGGGATATCAAGTCCATGATTCATGTGGAAATATACTGAAAGTGATTAAATATATTTTACATATAATCTCTGGGTCCAGGATGGAAGCTCCTAATTATTTATGTATAGAAGACAGTAAAGTGACTGAGTTTATTGGAGATCACCATACTATAACTACACTTCCAGTGGCACAAATGTTGAATTTCTATGGAGTCACATAGGTAATTGCTGTTCAGGTAATTTTTCCTGTAAAATATATATGTGTGGGGGTGGTAAGTCCATGTTGTATGAAATGGACAAACGAGCCATCCCAAAGTTTATGCTGTAACAGTGACATCACATGCATGGACCTTCAGCTTTGTAAACTGTACCTTAAATCTTAAGCATCCACCCCAGAGGTAGGTGGGCCTAAAAAGGTTAATATTTAGTAGTTTTTAGCTTAGCACATATATTGCACTAATACTATTTTACACAAGGCCTAGAATTACATTACTGAAATATATTGACTAATATCTTATTATAACCAAATAAGGTGCTAAGATGAAACATCACATCCTGTCTGGGATCTATATAATTGCATAAGGCAGGGTCGGGGCACTGTTAGTGGATAGACAGATGACATGGCAGGTGTACTTACTGATGACATAGTTGGTATCCCATAGCCTCTTGAGTGGACCTTATTGCATCTCTATCTACTGAAAGATCTTCCAAGTACCCCTAAATCATTCTGCCCCGCAGCCCTCCACAGCCCTCCACAACTCAGCACAAGCCAGTTTTTTTAGGACCAAACCTGGGCTAAGAAAGTTAGAATTACTAGAAGAGGAACCTGGGTGACAAAAAAAGCAAAGATTCTGCAAGCATCCATGAAGGAACCAATACCAACATCACACCAGTAGGCATCTTCAACCTCAGTTCCAAAAGTCTGAACAATAATCACATCTCAGTTCTGAACAAAGGCCTCAAGATTGCCCCCACCAACAAACCCAACCCATTCCACATTTATCTGGACCTACATAAATACACACGGATATTAACTCTTAAAAAATTCTTCATCAAAAACCCACTCACTAGGAACACCACTGAGATATCCACATTTCGCCATACCGACCTCAGGCCCACATTTAATTCAATCCCACCCACATCAAATGCCAATACATAAAAACATTCGAAAAATTAGTGGAAGATGATTTAGACCTCTTTAGGAAACCCCCTAAACCTAGATACTCACACAGACCCAACCTCATCAAGTCCGAATCAGCCGCACTCAAAGAACTACAGAACAACATACCTATAATCATCAAACCAGCAGATAAAGGGAGAGATTGTCATCGTCAACATGGACAGGACATATTACGACTCAGAATCCTACAGACTACTTGATGACATCAACACATACACCAAACTCCCCTCAGATCCCACCAAAGATATCTCCACCAAACTACAACATTACCTAAAAAAAGGACTACAGTCAGGCATTCTTAGCAAGAAAGAACACAAATATCTCAACATCTCACATTCCAAAAT
Organism: Limnodynastes dumerilii; assembly: GCA_011038615.1. NCBI lineage: Eukaryota > Metazoa > Chordata > Amphibia > Anura > Limnodynastidae > Limnodynastes > Limnodynastes dumerilii. The sequence continues at coordinate 18,918 of WWET01005132.1, forward strand.
ACTTTCTCCCTAAGATTCATAAAAATAGCAGTACACCACCAGGCAGACCTATCATTTCCGGCATCCAATCCATCACATCTAATCTGTCTCAATACATCAATCAATTTCTTCAACCATATGTTACCCAGCAACAATCCTACCTCAAAGACAGTATTCAAGATCTCCAGTTACTTGAAAGCATACAATACAGATGATATGTGGCTCGTTTCCAGCGAAGTCACTTCTCTGTACACCATCATTAACCACCAGCAGGGCATCGACAGCACCGACTACATACTATTAAAGGACCATACACTACACCCCAAACAAAGACATTTAATTCTAGAGGGATTTAGGTTTATTTTTCCTCACAACTACTTCTGATACGATGACAACTTCTACCTCCAGCGCCAAGGCACCACCATGGGCAAGAGGTTCGCGCCCAGCTACACGAACTTGTTTATGAGTCACTGGGAAGACCACACCATCTGGTCAAACCCACACTCAGACGCGGACCTTGTGCTTTGGTGGCGCTATATAGACAATGTGCTATTCATTTGGAAAGGCCCGGAACACACCCTCGTTTAATTTATCGACTCCCTCAACAACAACGACCGGAACCTCAAATTCACTACCACCTATAGCAAAACAGAAATCCAATTCCTTGACTTTAGCATTTATATCAGCAATTCCAAGATTCACACCAAGACATACCAAAAACCTGTTGATGTGAATAGCTGTATTCTGGCAAGCAGCAACCATCATCCCATCTGGCTGTTGAACATACCCTCCGGACAATTCAAACAGTTACAACGTAATTGCAGTGACATCACAACCTTTGATTAACATCAGGGACACAATCAGTTGCAATACCAAGCGGGTAGTTTATCTTTTAGAGTGCCTGTGCAAGCTACATTATGTAGGGAGAACCATCAGACCTCTCAAAACCAGAATAATTGAGCACATTAGAAATATTAAGAAAGGCTATGACCTACACAGTGTCTCCCATAGTTTTGCAACAGACCACAATAGGGACCCCACTGGCCTGAAATTCACAGGAATCGCCACCATCCCACCTGATTGGAGAGGAGGATGTCAACTGAAATCCATTAACAAAGCAGAAATGCAATGGATCCACTCGCTCAAAACCCTCACCCCTAAAGGACTGAACATTGACCTTGAGATACAAAACATCTTGGACTAATAATCTGGACTAATCCTCTCAACCCTGGTTTGTGCCCACTCTCCCCAGTCATACCTTGTAACCACCTCCAACCCATCTACCCTTGCTTATCCACCCCTGACAAGTATACCCATACATCATCCTAACCATCAACCTATATGTCACCAAAACTCTTACTGCTCCAGCCTCCCACCAAATCGTTAAATCCCCAATAACTACATAGTGTATATATGGCCAAGGTCTGCACTGTACAACCGCCCCTCCCCTCCCTCACGTCAGGACCACCATCCCCAGGATTTTCAACAAAATTATTTTTATTAATATTTATCTGTATATTTTCTCCTCCCACATTTCCTCATTTTTTATCTAATTTTTTCATCATTTTAATCATTTTTTTTAATTTCTTAATTCCTTTCATCATTTTTCAAATTTTTTAAATTTTTCATTTTTGTCATTTTTGTCATTTTTGTCATTTTTTCATTTTTTATCTATTAATCTGCATCACAATTCAGTGCTCCCTCTAGCACTGCAGATGCCAAGGATTTATTAAGGTTATTTTATTATTTCATTTTATTCTTTTTTTTTTCTTTTTTTTCTCTCTTTTCATTTTTTCTTTCTTTTTTCTTTATTTCAATATTTCATTTTTTCACATTCTCTCATATTTTCAATTTTTTTCATTTTTTTTTCACATTTTTTATAAATTTCACATATATCCAAATCTTACAGTGTGCAGTGCTAACACCTCCACCATGACCACCCCAGTCAACATATCCCACCCCCCACCCTCTGTCCATCATATACCCCCTCCCACCTATCCCATCTAAACATCCCACAACACATGGACAGATGTTTGATACCCCTGAAGAAGTCATTAACTTGATGAAATGCATTGGATTATTATATATCCACTTTATTTGCATGAATAAATCATTTGGCACCACCAGGCTGACAGACACTGTCAGAGCACAGGCACCTGACATCCCTGGGACCAGCGGGACACGTGCTGGTCTACAACCAACACAATCCTGACACGCCGATAACAAAGAGGAGGACAGGGTGAGTGAATCTCTTTCAAGTCCTGATCTTGCTCCACGGACCTTCACTATTGCTGTCCCTTTCTCCTCTCTCCTTATCCTTCACATCACCGGAGCTTGCCTCCCCCAGACGGGATCCTTCAGACCAGATGTCTGACATGCAAAGCACCAAGAGAAGAGAAGGGTGAGTGCACGACACAAATTGCTTTAGCTGAGTACCGGAGGTCTTCACTATTGCTATTTTTGTGTCTCTCCTCCCCTTTCTCTCCCTCTCATCCCACTGCCAGAGCCTTCAATCAGATACAGCATCAATCCTTTATCATCAAGACTGTTCAACGTACCAGTCCTACCCCTATACACCCACACTTATTACCTTAATGATTGTTTGAGCACTTAAGTCTTAATTCTCTCACCTACTAGCTACCTCTAATGTACCTTGGGCCAATAGCGGGCAAAAGCTGCTCACAATTAATATTACAACTACAACTTACATCGACCCTCCTCAAGCCATACTCCCCCTACCGTATCCTTGAGCGCTAATCTTTACAATACTTGCCTTTGTGTTGCTGGTGTCTTCCTTCTCCCTGTGTATCAGCCAATGAGCAAGCCCTACATCCAAAGCCAACTATTCCTGTTTGCAACCAGGGGTTCCAGAGTCAGATCCCAAACTCCCTGAGTCGGTGGCAGTAGGTAGAGATCCTTACAACACCCAATAGACTAATACACTGTAATTGTATAATGTCCACAAGCGTAAAGCACAGCCACCATGCATTCTCTTTAACTCTCCTACAGTATGTAAAATAGCTGCCAAATCAATCAATCAAGAATATCTTAGAATTCAAAACATGAAAGAGACGAATATTATGCAGAAATGAGGTTTTGAGGAAAGTCATATACATAACAAGGACACTCTCTTTCACCATAGATTTATACATATACCAGGGTTGCCAACTTTTAAAAGCGTCCCTCCGAGAGATCCGTATATATGCATACAGGGGGCATGGTTTAATGGCACAATTTATGCAATTGCCTCATTATGCCCCGCCCCTTGACTATCAATTACCCCTCTCAGTGTCACAATTTGCATAGTCAAGTCCTTCCCTAACCCTAGCAACACTAGTAAACCAGTGTTTCTAGGCAGGGGGGCAGGAAATGAGGCCGTGGTTTCATGGAAACCATAAGCCTCAAGTCACTTGTGGGAGATTTGCCAGCTCTCTCGGGATACCGGGAGAACTGCCCGAATTTCGGGAGTCTCCTGGGCATTCCAGGAGAGTCGGCAACCCTGACATATGCTGAGGCCCAAAATGTCAATCTCACAAAAAATGTGGAGACACACAGCACATGCAAAAGCTTCAGCTCCATATAAGTCTTTTTATATTGTAGTAAAAATCTGAACTTTGAAATAAAACTTTCTATGGATACAGTTATAGATGTTTGTGAAGTATGTACAATAATATACAAGATATAAATATGAGGTGGTCCTTTGTGTTAGTCCTGTTTTTCCTTCTGTTACAATTATAAGCTCAACATGTTAAAAAAAGTAAAGCAGATAACATATAAAAACCTCTCTCTGCATCATCTCTACCAGAACACTGATCACATCACTAACATTTCACGTTCCATGCTGCTGTCACTGCTGAGTCTGCAGGGAGAGGACACAATCTCTCCAGTATGTCTTACATTCAGAAAGTTTTCATGTACGTTAATTCATAATCTCTTCTTGATCTTGATCCTGTGTGTTCCCTTCTGTAAATCTGCTGCTCCAGTCTCTGCACCTGGATGTCACCTTAAAATGCTGGATTATTGGAGTGACTACAGATATGCCCAGGATGGTGATATAATCATAGGAGGAATATTCACTGCACATCCTGACGTGAAACAATTACGCTTTAATGATGCTTATAACATTATACAGATATGTTTTAGGTGAGTTTTTTTTTTTTAATCTAAAATCAATGAATTCCCAACAAAATACTACAGAATTAAATTGATAACTGAAGAACAGGCTTGTAACCCATGTATAATAAAGTATAAGATTAAAAGTAATTTCCAAAACATGCAGATATGTAAATGCCTTAAAAAGACTGGAAAATGAGGTTTGGTGTACATGTGCTCAGTATATAATGCATCAATACCACAGTCTTATAAAAAGTGATGTACAAGTTTCACTGATACTATCATATATAAAAAAGACAGTCAAGGCAATAGAACACGGAAACAATCTTCTTAGAACCTTAGACACACCTATGAACTTGCACTACTCAGTGATAGTGAGCAAATCAGATCAGTCTAAGTAGCTATAAATTGTAGGTTAGGGACCGTTCAAGTAGTTTTTGTCCTTATATATTTGTAACTATGGCAATTTGCCATTTTGCCAATTCGTACATAGTTTGAAAATATTATAGGTAGGATGGAGATAAGCAAGAATGAGTTCAGTTTTTACTCACTGATACATAAGACTGCAATGTTCTTTTAATTTATCCAACCTTAACCAAAAATCTTTGTTGTAATTAATATTGTTGTTTTAATAAAAAACTGGATAGTGCCTTGAACCAGCATTGTCTTTTGTCTTTTTGGCGGGATTAGTTGAATCCTCTCTCTGGCTTCTGCTGGGATCGAAGTTGAAACTTCCAATCCGCATTGAAGATGAACAGAGCTCTCCTGTGTTTGTGTGTAATGAGAACAAAGAGACAAGGGCTCCGGTCCCTAGTATAATACATATTATGATTTGTAGTGTAAGGGTATAGTGCAAGGGGGTGTATGTGTGGGGTGTAGTGTTACAAGGTGTATGTGTGTGGTTTGTAGTATAAGGAAGTGTATGTACTGAGTGCAGTGTAGTATAAGAGGGTGTATGTGCAGAGTGTAGTGTAAGATGTTGTTTGTGTGGTGTTGTATACTCTAAGGGCCTCATTTACTAAGGGCGCTTTTTTGTTATCACTGGACATGTGGCGCTTTCTCGTCACTTTTTTTTTAATAAATAATCACCAAATTTACTATTGTGTGCTTTTGGGTGGTGATTTTTAAGCGCCGTCGATAGGAATCGATTTCAGATAACATAAAGCGCAGCGATCTTTGCCCAACAATTGCCGCAACATATCTTTTCAATGTTATTTGTGTGTTCCCTTTTTTTTTACATCAACAACTCGGGCGTCTTTTGCATAATCGCGGCTCTTGCATCAAGTCCTGCAAAATCACCCACCAGAAAGTATATAAAGGATTATTGTGCCTCATTCTTATTGAGAGAGTTGGTGGATGTGTCTTTGTAACAATTTTGGCAATGTAAGCACACTACTTATGTTATGTTGTTTTAAGTGTAATATGATTGATATTTGTAAAGGATGTATTCATTTTTTAACTATGAATTAATCGTTATGATGTCCCCTTGCATGTATGCTTTTCATTGTTCATTATCTAAGAGACTACTGAAAACATACTTAAGGACACACAAATGTCATGGTACATTTAAAAACATATAGCAACATGCATGTTTTTAGAACATTGTTGTTCAGGGAACAGCGGACAGGAAATATTTGTATCAAAAATATTTATTAGTAAGTTTAAAGATTATTAAAAAGAGCATCTATATAAAAAAAAATGCTTATGGTGTTTTCAAGTCTAATATTTGTCCCTCTTTTTTCCTTTCTTTTTTCCTTAGTTGTAAAATGTCAAAACGTGCTGCAACACAGCAACATACAGAGGCACGATAGTGGTGATGTGGAGGGCAAAACCCCTAAAAACAAAAAGTGGAAGAAAATGATGCCCTGGTTGAGTCAATGAAGTCAGTTTATGAGGAAATTCTGGGGGGTCAGGGGGCAACAACTGCCTACTCACGTAAGAGACAACTCTGGGCCCAGGTTGTTAACGCCGTTAATGCCGTGGGTCCATACAGACAATCTGAAATCAACCACAGAAAAAAAACATCAAAAGAAAACTTAAGGACAAATTAGCCGCAGAGAGGAAAGCAGGGTGGGGGACCAGCCAAGACGTTCTCATTCAAATCATATGAGGAACAAATGAAGGTCATATTTAGCAACGAGATGCTTGAGGATGTGAATGTCTTTGACACCGAGGCTCCAAATGCTAAAGGTATTGGGTCGGATTCACAACTCTGTTTTTTTACATATGTCCCTAATTTTCCAAATCTAGCTACTTTGCATGCATAGTAACTATTTTACTCTATCTATGTAGCACTTCATTACATAGATTGCGTAATGCGGTCTTTAGAGACCTAGATACTAGCTAGATTCTGAAAATTAGGGACGTATACAAAAAAAACTTGTGAAAAAAGTTTGTTGTTGTGAATCCGGCCCATTGTCTTTACTGCATGATTTTCAAAGTCTTCTGATTATTGCACATAGTTTAAACATTATGATTATGGCCAATGCTTCTGTTTATTGATTTATGTCTTTTTACAGCGTTTTCAGTTACAGGACCATCACAGGCAAGGACTACAGAGCAGCCACACACACCGGCCCAATTCAGCACATCCTCTGAGGACGAGATGACAGGTGAGAAACATATGTTTGCACGTGTCCACAATCTCTTTATGTATGTTACAGTTGAAAAACCTTTAAAAAAAAAAAAAAGTTCTTAACATACA
>WWET01005132.1:25878-44034 GCA_011038615.1 Limnodynastes dumerilii
TTTTGTATTCTTAAAACACTATACTAAAATGGACCAACATAAAAGTGAATGAATTTATTACAAAATACTTACCAAACTATTTTAAAATGAGTCCTCCACACCATGGGCCGGATCCACAACAACGTACATCGCTCCAAATACGGCCGTCAAATGGCTAAAATAGCTACTGCGCATGCGTTTAGCTACGTAGATTGCGTATATGCTGTCTTTAAGACCGCATATACAGAGCAACGTACATTGTTGTGGATCCAGCCGCAGGACACTTTACTTGAGGCAGCAGCTGAAGAACAAGAGGAAAATGAGTTTTATACTTTGGAGCAGCAAGCAATCCAGCCATCACCACTGATAACAACCATTGAACCACCTCCTGCTCCTCAGCCACAACCTGCAGCTGCCAAATATAGCCAAATATAGTGCTGTAGATTGTTTGTTGTGTTGTTTAGTGTATGACATTATTTCCCCCCTTAGAACTGCTTTCGCTGTTTGCCAAAATAACAGGGGATCCCCCACATGCTCTGCGTTATCCATGACATATGTTTCCCATTTGGCGATTAGCATTTGGCTAAATGGTAGGGGAAGCGCCATTGTCTACTTTGACCCATATCTATATTGCGAGAGAGCTGTAACCAGATCAAAGCATGATCGGAAATACCAATTGGCTCTAACTTGGCCTCCAGTATCTTTGGGGTCAGGGTATCTGACGTAAATAAATAGTCTATCCTAGATGAATTGAAATGGGCCGCAGAGAGGCAAGTGTAATCTTTGTCAATAGGATGACATGATCTCCATATGTCTAATAAATTAAGTTGAGAGACTAGAGAGCGTAGTCCAGTGTTTTGATTTTGTGATATACTTGTTTTGGAAATATATTGTCTTTCTACATTTTTGGACATGACACAATTAAAGTCTCCCCCTATCAACATGGAGGAATTATCTTGTGAATGAAGTTTAACAAGTAAACGTTTAAAGAATTTGGATTATGCTGAGTTAGAGGCATATAGGTTACACAGCGTCAAACGGTTGCCATCAACAGAGATATCTGATATAGTGAATCTCCCCTGCTGGTCTACAACATTGCTGTGTAAAGTGAATGGAATGTGTTTCTGCATCAAAGTTACCACTCCCATGGCTTTGGATGTATACTGTGCGAAAGTAACTACTTTAAACCCCATCATATTAAGTTTAGTAACTTCTGGTTCTATAAGGTGAGTTTCCTGCAGCATCACAAGATCCATTAAAAATTTTAAGGTACAAATCTTTTTCCTCTTTATAGGGGAGTTAATTCCCCCCACGTTCCATGAACCTATTTTTAATGTCGTCATCTCACATAGTAAATATGAATAATAATCTTATGCAAATAAGCAAACGTCTGCTTACAATGGTCAGAAAAATTTCTTTCGAGATTTTGGAATATGGAAAATATTACACTGTTTTGGATTTTACCTCAGTCTAATATATATAGCTCACTTAAAAATAAGGCTAATGGTACATTTAGGGAACATAGAACTAGAAAAAAACATAACCAAACAAAAACATGGCCAGGCTTTAGCGAAACCTAACCCAACTTCCACATCATACCCCGGAAGGTACCTGAACTTAGTTAACATGAGCATTTTCCAAAGCACGAATACCCCTCCCCGTCCACAGCAGGAAATGCTGCAAAGGTATCATAGAACACCTAATAGACTATAAACCGTATAACTTAAATGAAGATACTTAACAGTTGCCTTTTCCCATTTTTTTTTTCTTTCTGTTCTTCCCTCACCTCCCCTCCCTTTTCCATTTCCTCTCTTAAATCTATCTAAACACAATAGATTATCATTTACCAACAATTATCTATTTTGATATAAAGAACTCAAATGTATAACATCCCTGAAGCTCTTAGTGTAGACCCATGGTGGCTTAGTCTTTAATAGGAAACCTTGACTCTTCCAGAATTTCCTGCAGATAGGCCTGAGCATCTGAGGGAGTCAGTCATCTTTAAAAGATTTCCCTTCATACAATCATAAACGAGCTGGAAAGAGGAGCGCAAATTTGCGGCCCTCCTTCACTAGTTGAGAACAAAGCGGTGAAAAGGTCTTGTGAGCTCTGGTCACTTCCGCTGAATAATCTTGAAAGATGCGGAGATGATGGCCTTCCCACGATAGCTGGTCAATTTTCCTAGAAGCATTCCAGATAATTTCTTTGTGCACGTAGTTCAGGCATCTGAAGATGACTACTCTTGGTCTATTTGCCCCTTCCGGTCTGAGGTTTCCCACACGGTGTGCTCTTTCAATAGACAAATCTTTGAATTTCTCAATTACTTTTAAGAGATTTGGGAGTGTGATGTGTAGAAAATGAAATAAATTATTGCCTGTAAGTGCTTCTGGTAAACCGATTATTCTAAAATTGTTCTGTAGGGATCTGTTCTCGAGATCATCTATTTTGTTCCACATTTGAAGTTGTGTTTTTGTAATTGGGCTGTTGATTCCTTTAGAGTACATACATCTTAAAAAGATTAACCAACCAGGTGTTCTGCAGCAGCAACTATCTGCTGTGTCTGGGAAAGCTGCTCTTTAAGTTCTTGTAGAGCTTGAGCAAAGGAGTCAGCTTGTTTTTGCATAAAGGGAGCCATTGTTTCCGGTATGGCTTTAACTATATCTACATATGACAGGATACTGTCCATTCTGTCAGGGCTGGAGGTAGGAGAGAGCGCTGGTGGCGAGAAAGAGGTGTCCATTTGCTGCCCAGATGCTGCAGGAGAGCAGGCAGCATCCGCCATTTTAGATTCTGCTCTTCCTCTATCTTGCCGGGCTTTCTGCTGTTTGGCCGGCATCTGGACGGCCAAATACTGTGTCATAGGGAGGTGGGGAGATTCTTATATTTACTTTAAAGCGGTTCCGCTGTGCTTTCTGGTCCGTAAATGGCTTTTAAACTAAGATTCTGCAACGGACGGCACAGAGCTCCTATGGCGCGGCTAGCAGCATCAGCGGAACAGGAAGTCGAAAATAATTTTGTTACCTGTGGGGTGCTCAAAATTTACTAGAAATTATTGGAAATTATTGTTAATGTGGTTAATAATAATATAGGAACAATAAATAGCCAAATTATGCGATTTTAGCATTTTGTAGCAAAGCCAAAACCTAAACCAAAACACATAGTTAATACATATACAAAACCAAAGCACGGGCATCAGTGAACATCACTGCAAAGACAGACTTGTACCGATTAAAATCTTGGTTGTAAGCATATCAAAAACACATCAAACCCAAATAACAGCAACATGCGGTAAAGTTAATACTCGTTACCAGCATCCAGGGGCGTAGGAATGAAAATTTTCATGGGGGGACAAAGGGCCAAGGACTACTGAAGGAACTTCTTTTTCATGAGGTGCTCCAGGCACCATGGGCCAGATCCTGACCCCTGCATGCTTTACGTGTGGGTCCATAGTTACGCAGCCATAGTGGGAAGTGCACGCGCCCTGCACGTCCCGACATCACTCACGTGTCCAGATAGCTACCATAACTTTTACGACTAGCTCTTCGGCCATACGGCCTTTGTCGTAACGGGGCTTCCCCTGCCCCCTCATTTAAATGGCTATCCCCATCTGTATGGTGGGGATATGGTCAACGTAAATGAAGGTTCAGCCCCTTCTGCATATTTACTGACGTATGTAACTCATTTACTAAAGCGATTTTAGTAAATGAGGCCCTAGGAAAGAAAGAAAAAAGCGTTTGCAATAAGAAAATGTACACAGAACATGAAGACAACTTTATTTTTGGTAAACAGAAGTGACAACAGTTGACGAGTTCAAATAAAGCTATTATCGCTACATCTCCATTTTCACTTCATTCATCCTCATTCACCTTTGTGCTGAAGTTCATGGGAGGGCAAAACACAATTCCTACACACCTGCCAGCATCCTGGATGATGCAGAGACAGCGTCCCAACCTCTTGAAGCAAGCTGCATAACTGTTGATGCTGTCTCTGCATCATCCTGCACACAGAAAATGGTCTCACAAGGGAGCACAGGTAGGTAACAGTAACAGAAAACACATAAAAAGTAGGTAACCAAAATAAGAATAATGTAATCCAAAATAGCCACAAACATCCAAATGGTTCACATTGAACCCACAGAAAAAATAGAAATAAAAAATGAGAGACAAAAATGAAAGTGGGGAGTGTGCTCAAAAAGAAACAAAGTCAGTGGCACAGTGGGGAAAATGACCCAAGAAACGTCCCAAAAAACAAATTATAATAAAAAAATAATAATCCATTAACAAGTGAGTCCCAAGTGTGTGTAGCAAGGCTGGATCACAACGGACCAAAATATCCCAGAAAAAATAAAGTCCGTGGTACAGGACAAAAATCGGGGTCAGGAGAAAATAAGGTCTTAAACAAAGAAAGGCAAACAATAACTCCTAAAGTCCCAGGAGGGAGAGGTCTTACGTGAACAGCACAAGCAAGGTCCCGACAGCTGTTTCGGTGCAGTGTGCACTGTCTTCAGGGGAAGTAACAAGTGAACCAAAGACTCTTTCTCATTCATGCTGCACTTAGAGGCTTAATACAGTCAAATGTTAGACTCAACAAATATCCTGGTCCAATTTTTTAGTTTAGTCATAAAGCAGTACCTTCCTTCAGCATGGTCAGGACTGCTAGTCTGCGTTCTCGGGGACCCATGGTGTACAGAAATGGAAGTGAAGTCACTAGATGCCACCACTGCAGTCATAGCAACCCCATTACACTAAAACAGGGGCATTAATTAAGTGACAGTGAAGCTGTGTATATACAGTGTATATCACCGCTAAAGTGTTCAAGCTGTCTCCTAGATGTTGGGCATATTTTTTACTTGCTGCATCTTCTACAACTAATGTATCTACACTAGGATTGAATTAATTATACAGTTTATCAGCTACAGACTTATTTGTTCTTTTGCATCATTTAATACTGTATATTACAGCTAAGGATTGCACTCTGGATCATTGATTTGACATGCTATTGCCTTTTTTGAATCCGTTCTGGAACTTATTTCACCTGTGTTTTTGTTCAAATTAATGTTCCATTACTAAGAGATATTCTTTTTCTTTTTTTTTTTTTTAAATTTGTTTATTGAAGTCATGTCACGTAAAAGACATACAGAAGAAAATTTGCACGATACACATGTAATATATGCAAAAATGTACAGCTCACAAAATTTCAGTTATTACAGTAATGGGAACAAACTCTAGTTGTAGAAGTATAGGAAAATTACCGATAACAGCTTATAACAGCCTCTAACATTCACTGTGAGTAGTTAGTTGACACTTTTCACACTAACACTTATAACAGACACAAGTAGAGTCAAGTTATCATGTCCCGCCTAAACTCAAATCCGGTGGAAAGCAAATCGGAGGGTCATTGTCCATTATTCTCAACAGATACCAAGATGTAAGACTAAAATTATTATGCAGTTGTTGTTTAATAGGGGTTGCCAATTGATCAATGTACCCTTCCCATGTATCGAAGAACCGTTCTATTTTACTATCCTTTTCCAAGACCGTCTCCAACCAATCCATTTTGAATATGAAATAAAGTTTCTCATGAAAAAGTGTCAAAGACGGAGCTGTAGTACTGAGCCAGGTTTGCAAAATAGATTTGCGAGCTGCGGCACTTATCGCTAACATCAATCTTTCCCCCCCCGGATATATACTCTGTCATTCTGGAAGGACGCCCAAAATAGCCCACTGGGGGTCAAAGTCTACATAACTAACCAAATTATCCATGGCGTACTTGCGGATTTTGGCCCAAAAAAGCTTAATTAAGGGGCAATTCCACAAACAATGATAGAGGTTGGCCTCAGCAGCAAGACATCTCTGACAGCAGTGGGAGGGTGAGGTCCCGATCTGGAATCTCTTAAACGGGGATAAGTAAGCATAATGGTACATGTTATAAAACAGCTCAATATAGGTACCAGCTGGGAACATCCTACATGAAAACCTTAAGTAGGAAAGGAGTTTTTCAATAGTCAATGAGGGGAAAACCTCTCTCCACTTTGAAAATCCCGAGGATATATCCTCATAATCAATAGTGCTTCTTAGTAAGTTATAATGAATGGACAGGGCCCGGCGTTTTGGGACTGGCTATAGAAGAACCCGATCAAGGGGATTATACCAATCTAAATTTTGAAAGTTCCTGGTAACACCAGCTACATAATGGTGCGCCTGCACAAATGCCAACGGGTAACTTCTTATCACCTCAAACTTCTCTGCTACTTCCATAAAACTGCATAGACGTCTATTTTTGGCATCTATGAGATGACCAATGGAGTCAACCCCACTCACCTTCCAGACATTGAATGGGTAGGACGCCATGCCGTGTTGAAAATCAACATTGTGTAAGAATGGTAGATGTATTGTGTGTTGTGTGTGCAAGCCTTGATTGTGGCGAATGATGTGCCAGATTTTCTTAGTGGTCCATAGGAGTGGGTTCTTCTCGATGTCCAGGGTGACCTCCTGTGCATCATTATGTAAAAATGATCTAAGACTTCTGCCCCTCAGGAAGCCGCCCTCTATAGGTGTATTGGCATAATTTACCTGTTTGGATAGTCAATCTCTAATATAGCGAAGATGTGCTGCCTGACTTACACAGTAAGGTCTGGAAAATTAAACCCGCCATTAGATTTAGGCTGTTGGAGTTTTTTAAGACTAATTTGTGCCCTTTTCCCACTCCAGATAAAGTGGCAAAAGAGATGATTTAGAAACCTCTCGTCTTTATTATTTCTATTTAAGCTGTAAGGGTAGTGCCTGCAGGAAGTATAAGTCTTGGGAAGGTGACCATCTTAATTAAGTTAATACGACCCGTATATATATGAGTAAGATGCTCCCAACCCTTTAACTCCTACTCAGTCTTTTTTATAGCTGGTGTGATATTTATATTGTATAGGTTTGAAGGAACTTTAGGTATCTGTACTCCAAGATAAGTGAAGTGTTGTGACTTCCATTGGATGGGGAGATCTCTTCCCCACTGCGGGGTAACAACATGGGCCTGCAAGAACAATGCCACAGACTTTTCCAAATTTACACGGAACCCTGAAACATCCCCAAAGGAGTGTAATTTATCAAATATAAGAGCCAAAGAGTCCCTTGGGTTTGCCACGTACAACAGGATGTCATCTGCAAAAGCGGTCGCCTTAACAACCTGACCCCCTATCTTAATGCCTTGGAATTGTTGCCAATTCTCTAGTATTCTCAACAATGGGTCGATGGCTAAATTAAAGAGCAACGGGGACAAAGGACACCCTTGCCGTGTGCCCCTGAACATGGTTATAGGTTTACTATATAGGCCATTAATGAGAAGAGAGGTATGAGGGTCATTGTAAAGGGTCCTAATTAGTGAAACAAATTTGTCTCCGAAGGCACGGACTTCCAGGACTTTAAATAGATGCGGCCAAAGCACCGTATCGAATGCCTTGCTGGTATCAAGGCTCAACAGCAAGTGATTTGAAGAGGGCTGGTTATGTGCCTGAACTACAGCTGCGATGGCGGTTCTAATACCGCGGACAGACTGACGGCCCGTAACAAATCCCAACTGGTGGGACGTAAGCAGCGAAGGGAGGATGGACTGTAGACGATTTGCCATTATCTTTGGCAATATTTTAATATCGGTATTGAGCAAAGAGATCGGCCGATAGGAAGACATCAACTGTGGATCCCTTCCCGCTTAGGTATGAGGATGGTGGTAGCAGCATTAAACCATCTGTCACTCTCCCCGTCATGCAGACATTTATCAAATAGATCTGTCAGAGTGGGCACAATATTATGGCTTAGTAACTTATAATATCCAGCTGACAAACCATCCGGGCCAGGGGCTTTGTGTAGCTTTAAATGTTTTATAGCGGCTTCCACCTCTGCTTGACTAACACTCCCCTCCAAGCTTTCCCTTTCTAGTTGCGTTAGTTGGGGGAGATTGGCCTGTTCCAGTATGGATGTCTGCTGTTGCGCGTCAATCGGTCTGCCCTGATATAGGTCCGAATAATATTCCTGAAAATGAGTCACAATATCCTCTGTTCGCGTCCGCAGTCCGTCCCTCGACGGTGCCCGAATCGCAATAATGAATGATCTTTTACGGTGTTGCCGCAACATTTTCGCTAAAAGATGGCCTGCTTTATTACCCCAGCGATAGAATTTTTGGGTAGTGAAGTCGCAGCTCCGTTGTGCCTTAGAGGTAAGGTATTGGTCCAGGAGTTTGCGCGTCTTAACATATGTCTCATAATTAAACGCGGTAGGAGCCTCAATATAAGTTCGGAAAGAGGTTGATACAGCCTCTTGCATCTGTCTTTCCTGTCGCTTCCCTTCCCTTGTCTTAGCGGCTACATAACTAATAATGTGCCCTCTAAGCACTACCTTAGACGTGTTCCAAAATAGTACTGGGTCATTGATATGTTCAATATTATCATCGAGGAATTGACCCCACATACCATCAAGATACATCCTAAAGTCGGCCGAATCACTCAAATACTCCGGGAACTGCCATACACGCGTGTGCTGCTGGGGCTGTGGAATTACTATGTCCAGGGTGATCGGGGCGTGGTCAGAGACTAAGATGTCATGAATTTCTGTCGCCTTAATAAAAGTTACCAGGGGGTCAGACACTAACCAATAGTCAATGCGTGATAAGGTATGATGTACCGCTGAGCAGAAGGTATAAGAATGGTCTTCAGGGTTTAGCGTTCTCCAGGGATCAGTCAATTGTAAGGTATCCTGAAAAGCAGGAAAGTTGTTAGATCATGCATCTTACTGCGTGGAGTAGAAAAGCATACTGTGCACTTTCTTCTAGTAACAGCAGTCAAAGTAAAGACCAGAGAGACATGTTGTTCTTATAGGCAAACCATGAAAGGGAATAGAAATCTGCTGTTAGCTATAGTTCTGTATTACTTTATTAGAATTGCCTAAAGTAATAAACCACAGCTTAAAGTGAAGATGCTGATGCAAGGCTTTACAGAAATGCCCCAATGAAGACACATTCTTAAAAATTTCAATAATAATAAAAAAAGGATACTATCAATCAGGATTTAGACTAACAACTAAAAAGGAGTAAAAGCAAAACTGCAGTATTTCCTCTAAGTAAGTACTATAGGCCCTGCACATTGCTTATTAGGTCTGTGTGCATTTCAAGTCTCAGAACAGTTTCCTCATTTAAAAAAAAAAAAAAAAAGAAATCTTTACAAGGAAAATGTAACAGAAAATATGTGCATTTCAATTATTTCCAAGATTTAAAATGGGAAATACATAAACATTTTTATTTAACTAAGTTAAATAAAAATGTAAAAAACCGTAAGACAAAAATTAAAACATACACGACATGTAACATTTGCTTGAGGATTAAAAGGACCACAAATTTATTAACAAAATTAGTAACATAAACATCTAGTTAGAAATACATACATGAGAAAGAAGAATACAATATATATACTGTAATATCAAACTGTAGAAAGATTTCAATGAGGCAATAAGCTTCTATTGCTAGCGTGCCAGGTTATTTTAATATATAGCATTCTGAATCCTACCATATGGTTATTGCAGTATGTGCAGTCATTAACATGATTTTCAGCACTATTATGTTCTATGAGGCATAGAAAGACAGTAAAGTTCTATTATTAATAATGACCTGTGGCAATTAAAGTGCAGTACTGTATACTTTGCAAAGTCCACAGCTCCAAGGTTAACATTTACAGGGAAAAAAACATTAACATACACAAATACACATCTCAATATAGCACTCCCCCTGTCACTCCCCTCTATTGTGCAGCCTTTATGGCAGCTTACGCTGCCATAAGCCTGCCTTAAGTCCATTGTTCGGATCAGCGGTCCGTACAACCACTGATCTGCACCAGTGTGGGAACCCCCTCCCACACTGTACAATTACCATGCTTCCCCCGCCCACTTAGCGAGCAGAGGGGGATCGTACCAATCGGAGTTCTATCGTAACATCTGGAGGGCACCTTGTGTGCGGCCTCTGTCTTAAAGACCGCATATACGCAATCTACGTATCGAAACGATACGTTGATTACGTACAATAGCTACTACGCATGCGCAGTAGCTATCTTTCAGCAAATTACAGCCGTCTGTGGAAGACGGCCGTAGTTCTGGATCCGGGCCAATGTTTTTAAAAATGTCAGTATATTAAATGGAAGTACTAAACATTTATACTATGTGCTACTAAAATCACAGACCAATCAGATACAGGCCATATAATACTACCTTTACATGTGTGTTATGCTGAATACTGTATTCAAAACGGGCAAGGAAAAAATGGTTGCCATCCAATCATATAAAGCTCAAACATGCAGAGTTGTTTAACAAGTATTCAAAAGTATTGTTTTGACATAAACAACAAAAGCAAGCACCATGAGTGCTATCTGTAAGATGGGAGCGTGATCACAACCACAAATATACACTTTACATCATGGATGGGGGTAAAACCTCATGCAAGGTACATACCCAGAAAGCATCTCTTGGGATGAGTTTTGAGTTCTTCATCCTTACTATCTGAAGCTAAAATATCAAATAATGAAAAGAAAAGAAGAAAAACAGATAGGCAGTGAGCCCACTGGGTTAGCATACAACAGCCGGTTGATACCCAAGTAGCATCAAAGCACAATTAAGCAGACAATTGGTATAATGGAGAATTACTGGGGATTAAAGGCACAAAGTTTGAAGTGTCACTAAGCGAGACCACACTCCTCAGACCTCCGCCCAGGCTCAACACTCAGTATATAATATGTCCTGTGTCAGAGTACCCTCTGTTTGCAGAAGTCCGCTATATTTAAAACTATTATATAGCCAGCAGAGTGGGTAAGGGTACAGCAGGTATGCAGGTGTATAGAGCCGTAGGTCCTTATCTAGGCTGTTACCGCGCCACAAAGGATCCGACTCCTGGGATGGTCCACTTTGCAGACAAAGGGCTTATATCAAACCCGGCACTCCTCTTGCACCCCTGGGACAAAGTAGGATTAGGCCCCTGAATAGTGTTAAAAAATCCGCTTGAGGTGGGAGTCTGAGGGTAACTTCTCTCTCAAAGACCCCACCACTATTTAGAGTGTTTTTATGGGATAAAATGGCGTCTATCACCATGCGGTCCCTGCTGCTCTGCAGATGGCGCCCTGTAGCAGTCTAATGAGTGCCTTAGCAAAAGTCCATTGGGAGCTAGCCAGGAATCTCCTTATTTAGTGCTCCACTGTGTTCTATTAATGCAGACCCCCAGGCTCCAGAAGGGGTCTCTCCCCCAGCAGAGCACACAGGGAATGCAGCCACTAGGGATGTCAGGGACCCAGCCAACCGCCTCTCCTGCACCTCTCCGATCACTCACAACCTCCCTCACGGTAACTGGCCAGGGCGTCAGGGTCTCCAGGCGCTACGTCCTCCAGGCTGCTTGTCCGCCCAACAGTCTCCTCCAGTGCCTCTCCACATGGTCCTCTCTCTCCCAGATGAGCTGCTCTGCTGCCAATCCGGACACCGCACGGGCACCACCGCATCCCGTCACCACTCCAGCCCGACTTCACAGCCACTTCAGTGACTGCTGGTATCCAGCCCCTTCCACACTTCCTCCCAGCGATCGCCTCCCGCGTCTCTTCCACACGGCATTCTCACCCAGGAAAGTCGCTGCAGCGCTGACTGGGGCTCCTCACAGATACCACCACGGCCCTTCACCACTCCAGCCTGGTCACAAGCACTCCGACGTCGTCCCCTCAATGATTCCCCCGCTGATTGGCGTCAGGATGAAAGCCTGGTGGCAGCGGTTAGGCCTGACTCTCAGGCCGGACTCCGGGGCTAGGCAGAAACGCTCCTAATCTTCCTCCAACCCACTGTCACCCACTGCAGGTAAGATTCAATTCCTGTGCAGGGCAAAAAGGGGTAGCTAGGAGTCTAGATTGCGGCAGATTTAGGGTCCAGAGACGGAGCAACATTAAAATGCAGCCATGCTGGATGCACCGCCCACCGGAAGTCGATATTCTTTTTCTATTGTATGGCTGATACCACCTGACACCAAGCTTTTGGAGGATATAGTTTGCCATAAGAACTTGTACATTTTACCACAAGTTTCGATATTCTCTTGTTCTCTGTTTCTATATAGAGAATAATGCTTAATATCTTTTTGCAATTTACTTGTATATTTTGCACAATTACTGCTTTTGATCCTAACTTCTGTATATGATTGCTGTTTAGAATTGGTCAGACACCAATTATTTTAAAGTTTTATTTTAAATGTCTATTTTAATGTTAGTTTGACATTATAGTAGTTGACTTATTAAAATTATTTCTCTATTATACTCCTAGCGTTTTCCATTTTTTGCATTTTCTTTTGTGAGGGACTAGTCATCCCTGGTAATAGCAGCTAGAATTAATGGAGTGGTGATGTGATGTAAGACTCCACACATATTGTGGTCCAACATTTCAGTTTGAAAGTTACAAAGCAGTGAAATAAATAGCTTACCCCATCCTAAGTGCCGCCCATCGCTATAGTCAGGACTGCAGGTGTGTGTTCTCCGAGACCCACAGGGCACAACATTTTTAAATTAAGTCACCAGATGCCACCACTACAGTCATGGCAAACCCTGTACACCAAAACAAGGGAATGAATTAAGTGACAGTGAAACAGTGTATATACTGTGGAAAATAAAAACGAAACCAAGCTGTAAAAAGCAGATGGTAAAAACATAGCTGCAATATCGCTATTGTCTTATAAATACGGGTCATTTTATATGCTATCTGTTATACAAAACAGCTGGGGAAGAATGTTATTGCATAAATCACCTAAACACTTAAATTAAATTAAATTAAATGTAAAATAATCTTACTGTATCTAATGTTAATTCAATCTACACAATGTGTTACATATTAAAGGGAGGCTGTAAACAGTAATACAAATTAATAGACCTATAGAGAGTGGGTCCATAAGTAAATAAAAAACTTTTTAGAAGTCTTAAAAGTGCAGAGAAATGTAACCCTTAAAGTTTTCTATAGTTCCAGATCCTAAAGAGAACAAGACAGATAAAAAATAATCAATTTGGAAACCTTTGTACAAATTAATAATATTGGACCGGATTCACACTTGCCAGTGTGATCTATAGGTGTAGATACACTTGTATCCGCACCTACTTCTCCGGTCCCTCCCCCACCCCACCCCTGATTTTAGGAACCTTTTGGCACTTACGAATGCCATAGGGCTACCTTATCTAACCATGCGTAGTTTACTTCTTAAGAAGGCCCTCCCCCCTTTACCCTGAGATAGGACTGTCCTGACTCAGTCCCAACCTCAAAAGGGACGGGGCTTAACAGCACTTTAAGCCCCTAAGATCTTAGAGGGAAGAAATAGATGCTGAGTAGACCCCCTTCCCCTGCCAACCCTGATATGCGGACTTGGGCGCAGGATGAATTCCACAAGGCCCCCTTCTGAGGGGCCCGTGTACACTGCACACCCTGCACCCATTATAGATACACCTATGTATCCATGGTTTAAGTCGCAAAACCTCATTGCAGTAGCCACTGCTCAGTTCAAACCATCACTGCAGTATTCACAGCTCAAGTTGCAAATCCTCATCGCAGTTGCCACTGTGTATTTTAAGTCATCATCACAGTCTTTAAGCATCTAAGCTTCCTCGCTGAGTCTTAATTCTTCTCCCTGTGGCTTTCTCCTTATTGCCGTCATTGGGTCAAATCCTAAGCTATGTACTACAGGGGAATTATTCTTCCCGATAGCATAAATCCCCTGTTCTGTAGGTTGTGCGCTTGCGTACTGGCAGGCATACGTAACTTATGTATGCCAGTGGTTACGATAAAGAAGCTGCAACCCTAATTTATGAGTATCTTATCTCCGCCGTAGAGGCAGAGATAGACATATAAATTAAGGTTCAGGTCGTAAATTTTAAGGTAGGAATCTGGACACATAAGTGTCCAGATGTTACTACCTTGAGCGGAGAGAGCAGGGGGCGATCACTACCAGCTATGCAATCTTACGTACTGAACTTTCACGCTTCTGAGGCATGCGTAAGTCAGAATCTGGCCCATTTTGCCTATACCTAAGAACTTATCTATTCCTTGTGCTCCTTGTGTCTTCCTCTTGGGTATACTTGCCTGTGTGTTGCTGGTGTCTCTCTCTCCTTGTGCTCCTCCCAGTTTATCAGTCAATGAGCAAGCCCTACATCCAAAGTCCACTATTCCTGTTTGCAACCAGGGGTTCCAGAGTCAGATCCCAAACTCCCTGAGTCTGTGGCAGTAGGTAGAGATCCTTACAACACCCAATAGACTAATACACTGTAATTGTATAATGTCTACAAGCATAAAGCACAGCCACCATGCATTCTCCTTAACTCTCCTACAGTATGTAAAATAGCTGCCAAATCAATCAATCAAGAATATCTTATATAGAATTCAAAACATGAAAGAGACGAATATTATGGAGAAATGAGGTTTTGAGGAAAGTCATATACATAACAAGGACACTCTCTTTCACCATAGATTTATACATATACCAGGGTTGCCAACGTTTAAAAGCTTCCCTCCGGGAGATCCGTATATATGCATGCAGGGGACCTGGCTTGCGCAATTTATGCAAATTGCCTCATTAAGCCCCGCCTCTTGACTATCAATTACCCCTTTCAGTGTCGCAATTTGCATAATCAAGTCCCTCCCTGTCCCGGGCGAAGCTAGGGTAGCTTTCACCCGGCGTAAGGAAGGGGCCATGCGCCCGCACAGGGGGAGTGCCAGGGGGGAGTCAGCGATGTATCGCTGAGTGTTAGCACGCTCAGCGCAACATCGTTGATCTGGATCAGGCCCATTGTCTTTACTGCATGATTTGCAAAGTCTTCTGATTATTGCACATAGTTTAAACATTATGATTATGGCCAATGCTTCTGTTTATTGATTTATGTCTTTTTACAGTGTTTTCAGTTACAGGACCATCACAGGCAAGGACTACAGAGCAGCCACACACACCGGCCCAATTCAGCACATCCTCTGAGGACGAGATGACAGGTGAGAAACATATGTTTGCACGTGTCCACAATCTCTTTATGTATGTTACAGTTGAAAAACCTTTAAAAAAAAAAAAAAGTTCTTAACATCATAGTAAAGGTTTAACATTTGTACCTTTATATTATAATGTTAATATCTTACATTATAGTTTAAATGTGCAAACGTTTTGTATTCTTAAAACACTATACTAAAATGGACCAACATAAAAGTGAATGAATTTATTACAAAATACTTACCAAACTATTTTAAAATGAGTCCTCCACACCATGGGCCGGATCCACAACAACGTACATCGCTCCAAATACGGCCGTCAAATGGCTAAAATAGCTACTGCGCATGCGTTTAGCTACGTAGATTGCGTATATGCTGTCTTTAAGACCGCATATACAGAGCGACGTACATTGTTGTGGATCCAGCCGCAGGACACTTTACTTGAGGCAGCAGCTGAAGAACAAGAGGAAAATGAGTTTTATACTTTGGAGCAGCAAGCAATCCAGCCATCACCACTGATAACAACCATTGAACCACCTCCTGCTCCTCAGCCACAACCTGCAGCTGCTGATGTTTTACATGCTGTATCATCTTCACTTCAACGTATTGAAGCCACACAGGACTCCTTCATGTCCACTCCCCAGTCTTATATGCGCCATTTTATGATAATAATCAAGCGTACAAACACCGTCTGCAATTTGGGGTTTAACCATGTGGCATCTGCTGTGGAACAGCAAAATGTTCTAATTGCCCAAAATACAAGTTCTCTGGAAACCGGGAATAACCTGAGGCATGAGTTAAAAACTCAATTGCTACATCTGTCAGCACAAATGTCACACAACCACCTACCTCATCATCGGCAGAAACAAGCCAAGTACACACCCCGCGATTGCAGTCCAATTGTAGACTTACACCTCCATAGAGCACCCTTATCTAAATGTGTGTAGTTACGGGCGTATGTTAACTTACTCTCTCATAAATTGACAAGTACGTATTTGAACCCTGCCCCTCCATACGTATGTCACTAAGTGCGATTCACAAGTGTGTGCCTAACGGACTTACGTGCGTAAGTTCTACATAACTTGCGTGGCAAAAGTTACTATGCATGCGCAGTTCATCCGATCCTAAAAATACGCACACATCTCCATGTGAAAGTATATCTGTTAATCCAGTCCATGTATCCTACAAAAGTTAGAATTTGGTCAAATATCTTGTTTGATGTTGAAATTTTTGTTTAATAGACAATGTTTATTCATGTTTAAAAAACACACAAATCATGTTTTGGTAATGTTTTATGCACAAAATTTGTCTAAAACTAGAAGCTCACAATAAAAAAACACAGTTCAAAAATAAGTAAACATACATTTACAACCCAAACACTATTCCAATTTTCACGATTTTATCACACATAGCACTCAACTAACTTACGTGAAAACATATTTCAAATGAAATCATCCCTTATCTGACTCCCCCCCCTCCGTAGAAAGCACATCTCCAGATGGTAAAGGGCCACCTTGCTGTTGATCCTCAACTGCTATAATGTCAGGGGATTGTTGATGTAAGGACACATTATGCAGGAGACAACAAACAAGCATAATATCAGAAACCTTTGCAGGATTATAAAGCAACACACCACCAGATTTATCAAGGAACCTGAACCTAGTTTTTAAGAGGCCAAAGGTACGTTCTATCACTCCTATAGTGGCTATGTGTGCCTCATTATAATTGTGTTGGCCAGGAGTATGTGGATTAATTAGAGGAGTCATCAGCCATGAGCGACACCCATATCCTGAGTACCCTAAGATGGAAAAAAAAAACACAAAAAACTAAATGAAATGACATATTGCTTGCAGGCACACAAAGTCATAATACAAAAACATATACTTACCCAGCAGCCATCCCTCATGACCCAGAGTAGCCAGCAAAAACACTTAACATTTTCATGTTTGCATCATAGATCACCTGAGCATTGAGGGAATGATAATGGTGCCTATTCACATAGACATGTGCTCTGCGTTTAGGTGGTCTCAGTGGTATGTGAATGCAATCTATAGCACCCAGAACATTAGGAAATCCTGAGATACTATAGAATGTTAGCTTCAGGGTTTGCCAATTTGACTCCTGGCTGGGGAAGCAAATATATGTTTGCACATTTTTCTTAAGTGCACTTAACACATGAGTCAAGTGACGTGAAAAACTGGCCTGTGAAAGCCCAATCACTCTCCCAAAGAACAAGTTGCCAGAAAGTGCAGGACACACATTAATTTATGCATCCCAGACAATGCATGAGAATGATCTATTGTTACAAAACCTCCTGGTCAGACAGGGAGTCCAGGTCCAAACGCACACTAAACACATGTACCTGACGGATTTTGCGCTGCATGCGCTAAACCTGGGGCTGGTGATGTTCAGTCTCCTCCTCCCTCCTTGGTGTGGCTGCAAGAACAGCTGCAACACCAGCATTAATGAGCACAGTTACTCCCTCCATTCTCAAGAAGCACAAACACTCATCTGCTTGCAATTGAGTGCTGTCTTTTTTAAGTTACAGACCCCTGGATGCATAATTGGCAGCATTTTCTCTAAAAGCGCCCCAACTATATGGCGCTTTTCAAAATGGTGATTTCCTGGCGATCATATAGTGATTCTGTCAATACGAACTTAGTGAATAGGACGATTGCTATGTCGGTCAGTGTAAAAATCGTCATGGCGATTTAGAAAAAGACAAAAGTCCCACAACTTTGCCTTTAGTGAATGAGACGATTGCATAATCGACGCCCAAGTCCCGCAATCCTGGTCAATTATAGCAAAATTGACTTTAATAAATGGAGCCCTAAGGGTGTGTATTTGTGGGATGTAGTGTATCTGTATGTAAGGATAGTTATGATGAGTTGCATAAGTAGGTGATGTGCGGTGTATGAAAGTAAGGGGTGTATGTATGGTATGATGTGTAATGTAGGGAGGTGTTTGAGTGGGGTGTAGTGTGGTTATAATGTGTAGTGTAGTGTTGTGTATATGATATACATAATGATTGCAGGAGGCTTATAACATTTACAAAAAGATTTTAAGAGAAAAATTATTGAATAATTAAAAAAATAAAGCTCACCTTACTCTCTCCTTTGTCAGGGCTGGTCCAAGAGAGCTGACTCTCTACTTGGATATATATATAGAGTAGAGT
>WWET01005132.1:75334-103647 GCA_011038615.1 Limnodynastes dumerilii
TGTATTAATAGTCTTCCCATTCAAAAGTGGACCCTTTCCCTCTCTTTCTTTTGTGAATATTGGACAGAAATACTTGTTAAGATGATCTGCCATAGCCCTTTCACTCTCAATAAGAATTCCACTTGCTGTTTTGAGCCTTACGATACCCTCCTTTGTTTTTCGCCTTTCATTTATATACCTAAAAAAGCTTTTGTCCCCTTTTTGTACTAAGTGGGCCAGTTTTTCTTCAGTTTGTGCCTTTGCTGCTCTGATAACCTTTTTAGCCTCCTTCTGCTTTGTAAAATACACCTCCCTGTCATCATTACTCTGAGATTGCTTATAATTCCGAAAGGCCATCTTTTTTGCTTTCACTGTAGTTGCTACCTCTTTTGTAAACCACATTGGCTTTCTTTTTCTGGGGTTCTTTCTAACCATTCTTATACAAAAGTCTGGTGCTGTTTATAATGCATTTTTTAACTTTCCCCACTGCTCCTGTACTCCTTTCATGTGCCTCCACTCTGCCAAAGAATCACTTGCATATTTCCCCATTTCCACAAAATCTGCCTTCCTAAAGTCTAGAACCCTTGTTTTGGTGTGGCACCCTTCTCTCTCAGTCATTATACTAAACCATACTGCTTGATGATCACTGGATCCTAGGTTCTCACCCAAACTTACTTCTGAGGTTCGGTCACCATTTGTAAGTACCAAATCTAAGATGACCTCTTTGCGAGTGGGCTCTCTCACCAGTTGCTTAAGGGACACTCCCTGTAATGAATTTAAAATGTCCCCACTTCTAGTGGAGCTTGCTGAAGACTTATCCCAGTTTACATCAGGTAGATTGAAATCACCCATGATTATAGCCTCCCTTTTAATGCCATTTTAGCAATGTCTTGCAATAAAACATTGTCCATTTCCTCCTTTTGCCCTGGTGGCCTATATATCACTCCAGTACGAAGAATAACACCCTGGGTTTCTATGGTTACCCAAAGTGCTTCAGTTTTCTCTCCAATACACCCTATGAAAGTAGAATTTAATAGCGGCCACAGCAGCGTAACTACCCAAACCTGCCAACATTTGCTTACTTCTCCACGCCTTCCTTTTTCTAACTACAGTGTAGTTATGGCAAGGAACTGCCCCCTCACCGTAACTATGCTACAGTTAAGGATGCCCAATCCTAAGGAACGGGTTTCCCTAACTATGCTGGGCAACATCTGCCGATCTTACTCATATGCCCACTGTACTTACGGCAGTGGGCGTTAGTCTGTATCAGGCCCTATGTGAGGAAACTAATTCCTCCATTTTTAGTTACAAGATGGTCAGGGTGTTCTCCAGTTTTAGAAACTTCTTGCTTTATTTCTCTAACCACTTCTTTCATATCCAACATTAAGTTGACTTTAAACATTGTAAGTAACTGATGCATGATTTTCACTGTAAGGGGAGCTTCAGGGTCGAGAAAGTAATCAAAATCAGCTGAGGGGGAGATTCAGTAGCTTTTGGCGATGGAGCCAGTGGTGGAGAATATTCTCCATCTGTAGTAAGTAGCTTGGTTGATGATTTTGTCTGCTATATAACTGGAAAGCGGACCGGTTGGGGAAGGGTTGTCACTTTAGATTTCTTTGGAGGCATAGTGAGTTTTTTTTAGTGGCCAGTGTGATTTTAAAGTTTCTTTTTTCCCTCTATATTTCCCCCCCCCCCCTTTCTCCGCACACCCCCCCCCCTTTCTCAGAAAAGAGATATTTTCTAATTGGAATTTAATCTAAGTTGTTATATAAGTTTTGTTAATTGTCAATGGCAGTAGAGGTATGTTTAGAGACTAGATGAGGCTGTTGGACTGGGGCAGTAGTGGTGACTGAATTGGGAGGTCACTTTATGGGAAGTGAAGGTGGTCTAAGGATCACATCATATTGATGTGGTGCACAGAGACTAGAATAGACTTGAAAAAGTCAGTGTCCACATGTTATTAATCAGTGAAACAGTTAAAATGGCTGTCCAAGGGGAGAAGGAGAAGCATAATGGGTGGAAGTGTATTACTGCCATCTGCACGTCACTCACAGCGGTGCTCTACCACAGCACCTCTCAGCTAGCCAGGCACAGGTACCTGGGACCCAATCTGTGCTGACGTTGGGGAGCAGAACAATGCTACACATTGATGCAGAGATATATATAAAGAAGGACGGCGCTTCCACCCAAAAAAAGAAGAACCCGCAGCCAGCAAACAAACAGGTACCCACCTGAGAACAAACGAATACAGAAAAAAGTGTAACTAAATGTGGAGAACACTTATAAGTGAATTATCTACAACCTTAAATTTAATTAGAAATAACTAAATGTGCAAAAAGTGCAATCAATAAAAATTATTAATAGGGGGGAGAAAAACTTGTGGCGATGGTTGAAAATATCAACGCTGGTAAGTCCAAAAAATAGTAATTTATTACATATGTATACAATACAAAACAAATAGTATCAATAAAACCATATGAAAAATAAAATATAAAAATAAATGAACAACAGGATATCAGGGCAAATATCATTAAAGTGCAGAAAGGTATGCAAATAATCAACACATAAATGGGTCTATCACAAAAAATAAAGAAATCACATCAGTAGCGAGATATCTGGAGAAGCACCAATGTAACAGAACATCAATATATACAGGGAAAGACCCCCACCGCAAGACAGGCAGACCCCTGTTGAATTGCAAACAGTCCTGAGACAATTAATGGTGCAATTGAATGTTTAGAGTCTCCCGAATATCTTCAGATGAAACAGCATTCACAGCATTCAAATTGATTTAGAGAGTCCAGATATAAATTGGCATGTGGCTCATGTACAATGCGGTGACCCACTCATATATGATAAAAGTCCGTCCCAGTAATAGCAATACAGTCACTGGACCGATTAAAAAGGAGCATATAAGGGACAGAAAGCATTCACCCAAATAGGAAGATCCAGATATACTCACTGGCGGTAGAGAGGCATCAGCGGGCTATGGAGTGAATCGGCTAATATCAAGCACAATGTCCTTAGCGGGCTGCGGGCGTCCCCACGTGCACGCAAAGAGAAAGGCGGTCCGTAGGTGAATAAGAGAGTTCACTGCTGAGCCAATATGGCTATAATGCACTCCAATCAGTCTGTGAGTTTAGTGAAGCACTGACAAACAATCGGACAGGGGCCCTGGTATCCAGTGTATCTGCGACACGTTTCGTGTCTACAAGGCACTTACTCAAGCAGTTATGTCGAAGACACAACTACATGGCTGTTGAGAACACTTTTTTGGGGGTATGTTAAAACCACTGAAAAATCACTGTCGCAAGCACTGGGAAAATGGTTCAAGATTAGGTGAGTAGGGAGCGTGAGGAGTCACTTCACAGTTGTTGTCATGGAGAAACTGCTGCGGAAGGGCCGCCTAATGAGAATAACAAAATAATAAACTTAAAATAGCCAAATCAAAAACCAAGAGAGGTGAACTCCAATACCTCGTTGAGCCCATCGGGCATGAGTGTTTTGCAATTGGAGAATCCATTTGATCTCCGCTCGACAGAGCATACAAAATCTATTGCCACCTCTAGACGTAGGTGCAATTATATCTATAACAAAAACTCTTAAGCCAGCAGGGTTTCCATCATGAACCAAATCAAAATGTTTGGAGACACTATGTGAATGGAATCTGTTAACAATATTTCTACGGTGTTCCCTAACCCTCTCCTTCAGTGTTCGTGTAGTTCGACCCACATTTTGTAGGCAACACGATTACTGAACAATATAAATGAAATCGCAATTAGCGAAATTTTTTATTTGGAATGTTTGTTTTGTAACGCAAGGAGTGAAGGATGAAGATCGATGTGATATAAAATCACAGGTCAAGCACCTCGTCTTCCTACACTTAAAGCAACCAACTTAAATTAACCAACTGTTATTTGGAAGATGAGAAGCGGGGGACCCTGTCTTAAGTTCACGTGGGGCAAGGATATTCTTGAGATTTTTATTTCTTTTGAAGATAACCCTTGGTTTATCTTCCAACACCCTACTCAGAACAGGGTCACCCTTAAGGATATAAAAATATTTGTTAACAATCTTTTTAATATTATATGATTTATTGTTAAACTTAGAAATAAAGGCCACCGCCTTATTCTCATTAGAGGGATAATTATTATTTCCAGCAGAATCTCAACATTTCTTGGGAGAGAGGAACTGAGATCTACTCATGGCCGCAACCTCTTCAAAGGATTGCTGCAAGAGTTCATTAGGGTATCCTCTGGACCTAAAGCGATCCAGAATATCCTGGGACTGAGAGCAGAAAACAGCATCGGATGAGCAATTGCGTTTGAGGCGGCACAGTTGCCCCTTGGGGATGTGATTTACCCAGGGGCAGTAGTGACCGCTATCAAAATGCAGAAAATTATTAACATCTTCTGGCTTAATAAAGGTCTTTGATTGCACCGTGGATCCCTCAACATATAGGGTGAGGTCAAGAAAGTCGATGGTAGAGTCACTCCAGTTCAAAGTAAATGATAAATTGTAGGAATTAGTGTTGAGAAATTCAACGAAATCAAATATAGAAAAAAAACGAGTATCCCAAACAAAAAATAAATCATCAATGTACCTCCCATAGAGCACCAGACTCGCTCCAAACGGCCCACCCCAGATGTATTCATATTCAAACTTGCCCTTGTAAAGGTTGGCAAAGCTCAGAGCGAATCTGGTGCCCATAGCGGTGCCAAGCACCTGGAGGTACATGAGTGAATCAAATTTAAAGTAATTATGTTGAAGGGTAAATAAAATAGCCTGTAACAAAAAATTGGCAAAATCAGGAGTGACTCCACCATCAGCTCTCAAAAACTCACCCACCGCCTCCACCCCACCCTGATGGGGGATGTGGGTGTACAAAGCCTTAACATCAAGGGAAGCAAAGATATAAAAAGGTTCCCACTTGAGATGTTTCAGCTTATCAAGCAGGGGCATCGAGTCTCGCAGATAAGATTACATATTTCTGAAGGAAAAAGTCAATAAAAGCTGACAGATTGCAGGTTAATGAGTCCACCCCGGAAATAATTGGACGTCCGGGGGGTTCAGTGAGCGACTTGTGTAGCTTAGGAAGGTGGTCAAATCACCCTCCAAAGCCTTGGACAACAGCGCCCTCAAATCTGCCTGATATTCAGCTGTAGGGTCTTTGGGGAGGGTTTGGTAACAAGTTTATCTCCCCCTATCATTTTTATTGATTGCACTTTTTGCACATTGCAAACACAGTGATGCAGAGAACACATTGGTGCATTGAGCAGGCAGCCAAATTTGTGCCTCTGTAAATTTTGGATCGGCTCACCAGACGTCGGGAACTGCAGGGACCTCTACCAGAGACAGTAAACTCTGTTTGATCTGGTCAATGGTAGATAAAAGATAAATTCAGCTATGCTCTCTGCAGGTTGCAAAGAAAGCCTACCAAGAACACGTCCTTTCTTGTGAAAAGAGAACCCACGCCCCCCCAGACATTTGCTTTCTGCAATCATCACAGCTGTGTAGCATTGACCAGCAAGTGTCCAGTCACAGCACAGCTTGCCTTCGCCAAATCATCTTCATTACCACTTGAAAACTCTCAAATTAAAAACAAATTGAGAAGAGAGACACAAAATGGCTGCACAGCTTTATAAACCCCTTCTAAGACCACCCATTCCACCCTCTCCTAAGGTATCCAATTGGCTACCCTTAATATGACCCCTACAGAGGGATGGTGTGGATACAGTGTGCAAAACCAGGCGTTTATATGCCTTCATGCTTATTTCAGTATTCAGTTTCATGAATTTTGAATACTTAACAGCATGCAGTTGCCTTACCTCACATCATAAAATCTGCTGTAGCTTTGCTGCCAGGATTCAAATTTAGAAAAAAAATATGTTGGCATGGGTACCATAAAATCTGCTGTAGCTATGCTGTTAGGAATCAAATTTTGAGAAAAATATGTTGGCATGGGTACAATTTCAAAAGTTCTGAATTACTTCAGAATGCCAACATTTACAAAATTTAATGTGATCACTAGCCCATGCAAAATGTGATCACATTGTACACAGGTAAAACAATTTAGGACAACCTGGACTGAAATACATTATGACTGATAATTTATTTAACATTGACAGTTGTCCTAAGGACCGTCTCTTTCCCATTGTCACCCACTGTTTTAATGGGATCTATACATAAAAATGAGAAAAATGTAATATAATAATAGTTAGGGCAAAACTTGTCTAAATACAGTAGGGGAAGACCACATGGCACTACAATTATTTTTAAAAACAAACAGTCCATAAGATACAGCTACATAAAAATATTTAGAATAAAAAAAGACCACTTTACAGTTAGAATGAAGAAATAAATATGTATAATCTATATACACTATACAGCTCTTACTATTGTTAGAAATCAGCATTTATCGGTGTGTTTTAGTTGAGATAACATTTCATTCTCCCTATTTTTCTATATCTTATGTATGTTTTAATATCTTCATACTACTTTGTTCCATGTTGAATTTATACATTACAATACATTATAAATATTAACTTGTTCTTAAAATTGACAAAATGTATGCAATATAACAGAACCCCTTGTTACAGCCACTCACTGATTCTTTTTTTTTTTTTATTAAGTTAAGAACATTTGTAACTAAAGTGAAGCACATAAGTTTATGTAATATAACATTATCTTTTAATGAAGACGGAGAATTACTAGAAACACTTTACTTTGTATATCAGGTGAAAGCAAAAATAATGCTGGATGGAAGATTAAATTTTAGCCTTTGCAATGTAGGAAAATTAGATCCATCAATTCCAGAAGGTGTACAGCTGTTTATTAAACCTTCACAGATACCATGGAGAAATGGAAAGGTACAGTTTATATATCTACACTTGCCTACTTAAGAATTCAGTTTTCTCTTTTATTCTGCATAAGTAATTCTCCAGGTCTAAAAAACATGCCGTATTATTAATGCTTGACTAATAACCTGTATGTGGTGTTAAGAAACATTGGTTTAGTATTGTAGTGATGCTTATGTCCTATTCATTTTGAAGCTTCAAGAAAATTGTGTATTATATTTTTTCATACAGCTTTCAAAGGCACTAAGGCTTGACTAAAAGTCATTTAAGTGTTCCTGATGTAGACCTGCCAGAATGTTTGGAGAACATGAATGTGCAAACAAGTTATTTTTTTAATATATTTTTTTAAAGGAACCCTGAAATTGGGTTCCAGTATTTGGCAGAATACAGATTTAAATAACAGATTCAGAGCATTGCAATACTGTTGAAACACAGATTACAGATGGAAATAATGGACCGGATCCAGATATAAAATGTTCCTAAGAGTGTACCTTCAGCTATAAGATCTCTGTGCAATCCTAATTTTTCATAAATGCAAGGGGAGAACATCCCTCTCATCTTTAACTTTTACACACTGGCCCCACGTAAAATGGGGAGGTAATAAATGAGGATTGTATGTTAAGGCTTATCTAAAGCATTACTGTACGGTTTACATTTTCACATCCCCTCACCATGTGGGCAGCTTGCTCGGAAAGATTGGGGCTGTTTTCTGCATGCAGAATGTAACAGTGACAGCTACTAAATCTGGAGCATTACATGTGCAGACTGTGGTTGTGGAAGCATGTGTTAAGTGTTAAAACAAACAATGAAAAAGCATCTTGAACAATATGAAAGAGAAAGGGGTGAGGATAATGTTGGGAATGAAGGTTGCTAAAATACAAAAATGACATAAAAAGCTGAAAAACCATCTTGACAAATATAAAAGGAAATTTGGTAATAATAAATATTGAACCAAAGTCAGTAAAAGCTCAAAATGAAGTTATTTTACAGATATGTGACTTAAAAGAGAGAGAGTGGATGCAAATGTGTGACTGTGAGCCAGAAAAAGGAAGGGTGTTGACTCAATCCCTTACAAGCATATAACTACGAGTGAGGAAAAAGAGGAAGTACCTGGAACTGTTGTACATGAGGATGTACAGGCCCCTCCCCTACCTGACCCTCTCAATCCATCTCCAGACTTGGAAGTCAGGGAGGATTCAGAAAGGAAGAGTAACAGGAAGGGTGGAGTTGAGAATCATGGGTTTGAACCAAAAGAGGTGGTCCCTAAACCCTCAAACCCTCATTAGGAAACTAGGGAGGAGTTAAAAAAAACATAAGGGTTGGGATGGGTAAAATCTGCAAGTCAATTAAAGTTCCTTCTATATGCCCTCCCTTTGTGAGAGTTATACAGGCTTGTCAGTGACATGAAGGTGGGTACTTGGTTGGAAGAGAGGTGGTTCATTATGAAATCAGATGATAGAAATCCAAGGACCAATGCCCATTTGCAAATTTTAGTGGGAAGGAGAGATCTACAGCATTTGGCACCATCCTATTACCCAAGGGAGTAATGGAAACTGGACTATTGGAAATGGTGTGACTTATTCTAAGGCCTATTTAGAATGTTGAGAAAAATTACTAGTCAGCACTAGGTGGAACAAAACAATCAGAACACAGAACTAAAAAAAAAATATTTAGAAGTTTATTAACACCTATATAATTAAGAGCATAATATGCATTAAAAATTTGAAAATTTCAAGAGAACGAACAATCAACATATATAAGTCTTGGCCAAGCATTCAGTAATTGCAATGCAAAAATATGGAGCACATCGAGGAACTCATATTAAAGTTCATTGAAGGGTATTAGCTGGGTACAGAGAACCTCAATTAGTTTCCACTATTAGAAGCGCAATAGCATAGGAATATGTTCCACAGTTAGACCTTTAGAATAGGTGAATTCACGTTGACTGAACAGATGACAGGCTTAGTTCAGAGACTGATAAAATAGCAGCAATGTAGCCTCCTATAGGTCATCGATGTTACAGATCAATATGAATTATGTAATAGTTACCATAGATCACTTGAAGTGGAACGGCATAGTCTGAGATACTGAAAGGCTGAGATAGATATCGGCAGCAGGCGCACAGTGAAAGATGATGATTTAAAGATGAAGATGGGAATTCACCTGGATACTGCCGTTCAGCTTTCAGACACAAATTGTCCAGACAGGTAAAATTTGGAGCGCTCCAAAGAGCAACCCAATGCAAGCCCTCCCAGTTAAGATGACAGTCTGCCACAGTGATCTGTTGCCTCACAATAGAGGATTGAATCCTCCAGAAATGAAATTAACAATAGTCTTGACACGTTTCACGGGGGTAAAGCACCGTTTCCTCACAAGGTTTTGTAGGTGGAGGGCGTATCATTCTTCCTTTTAAGAGCTTTAATTGGGCTCTGAAGATTTAGATCACAGGTGTAAATTGATTTAATTAAATCAAACAGAATGATCTGTTTAGTCATTCAACGTGAATTCACCTATTCAAAAGGTCTATAATTTTGGAACATATTCCTATGCTATTGCGCTTCTAATAGTGAAAACTAAGGCCCTGATTCAGAGGTTGAAAATAAGAACATAAAGTTACACCTGGGCTAAACCATGTTGATTTCAGGGGGAGTCAAGTTAATTTTATTCTATGCATGCAGGGAGAATGCTTTGCTTTTACTTATTGCACACAGATACCTGATCAGCTTCACTTTTAAACTGCTAATTTGACTTGAGCTGGAAAACATCACCTTTTAACTATAATACTGTTGCAACAAATGAAATTGACTCCCCTGAAATCAACATGGTTTAGCCCAGGTGTAACTTTAAGTTCTTATTTTTAATCTCTGAATCAGGGCCTAACTGAAGTTCTCTGTACCCATTTTTGCATTGCAATTACTGAAAGCTTGGCCAAGACTTATATATGTCGATTGTTCATTCTCTTGAAATTTTCACATTTTTAATGCATATTATGCTCTTAATTATATAGGTGTTAATAAACTTCTAAATATTTTTTTTACTTCTGTGTTCTGATAGTTTTGTTCAACCTAGCGCTGACTAGTTATTTTTCTCTATATTTGCTTCCTTTTGTGGCTCTTAGGCAGAGAGCCCAACTAGTTACTAGCGCTCTGCACTCTATTCAGACTGTGGCCATTGTTTACTCTATTTAGAATGTTACCTGAAAAAAGACAGAATTCCCCTGAAGACATGAATAGGAAGATATTGGACCATATTCAGAGATCTGTTTTTTGTGAAGTTCCGTGCGCATTTTTCCGATGAACTGCGCATGCGTGGTAACTAAATTTACATAATCTACGTTGATTTTACACACGGAATTCTATGAGGCACGGACTTGTGAATCGCACATGGGAAAATCCATACGGAGGGGAGTGTTTATCATTTGTCAGGAGAAAGATCCGTGTAAGTGGGTGGGTGGAGGCATTTAAATAACCATTTGAGGGTGCAGTGAGAGCGCGATTAGTTATATATGCACGTACGGAGGCATTATACGCTCGGAAATGTACACTTAAAGATAAGGGTGTTCGAGGCTCTCGTAAGTCACCGTCAGCACGTCCCTGTGAGGGGAGTATCATGGGTGTTGCCTTGCAGCGGCCGTGAGTATATTTGCCTACTTTAAAAAAACTGATCTCTGAATACGGACTGTTGTTTTAATGGCAGAACTTAATGACTGGTAAATACATAATATGGATACCAATATATGAACAATCATATTGGAACAGAGACATTGTCAGCCTGTGGCTCAAAAGGGCCTAGAAGGCATTAAAGTGGAGGATGCACTGAATGAAATTACCGAAGTGTACATCAGGAGCCACAACCTGCTGGGTACCTGCAACTCAAAACTGTCCTCACCATCTGAGACTCCTGTGAAAATAAGGAGCTGGTTAAATTAAGTGTTGTGGTGTGGGTACATTCAAGAGGATATTAAATTGTATGACCTGGGAAAATGTGTCCCCAGCAAAAAGATGTCTATGAAACAATTATAGCTACAGACATGATGGAAAAAGGTGTTACTTGAAATCATCAGAAAAATATACCAGGACCAAGGATAACAGTTCATACAGCAGACTGTGTAGGAAAAATTTGGCCAATGGAATTTGGTGATCCATCGTCAAAAGAAAGAGGCAGAGACCAGGATTATTGTTCTATAGTGGGGGTACTCATAATGGGGTCATAATGGTAGCAGGATGTGGTTCAGATGAAACAGTGGTAGGAGGTAGCCTAAATTTGTGGTTGCAGTCCCCAGTTAGAACTTCTAATTTTCAAAATAGGGACATTCGAAAGTTCCTTTTCAGATGTCCCTATTCCTAATACTCACCAGTATATAATTTATTTTTTAGAATGGGTGAATATACCCATCGGCATACTTCACCCATTCTCATTCGGAAATACCACTGATGGCAATATCCCTCTGCCGCTGCTACCACCGGACCACCAGACCACAGGGAAAGGTGAGTAACCTCTCCAGGGCTAGGGTCAGGCTGCGGGAGATGGTGGGTTAGGGTCAGGCTGCGGAGAAGGGAGGGTTAGGGTTAGGTTTAGGGTAATGAGAGGGGAGGGTTAGGGTTAAAATTAGAGAAAGGATTAGGGTACTTTTTAACTAAATTTTGGGAGCACCGAAAGCTTGGTGCTCCGTGGATCGAGGCATATGCAATCCAAATCTCAGCCAGTTTCAAAATAGGA
This sequence comes from Limnodynastes dumerilii, assembly GCA_011038615.1. Taxonomy (NCBI): domain Eukaryota; kingdom Metazoa; phylum Chordata; class Amphibia; order Anura; family Limnodynastidae; genus Limnodynastes; species Limnodynastes dumerilii. Next base: position 86,890 of record WWET01005132.1, read on the forward strand.
CCATTCTAAGCAGGGACCCACACCATTAAATCTGAAAGAATGCAAAGAATGCTTGCCCATGCCCCAGTTGCAGTGATTGACCATATGCACCATTTTCAGGATACATTGTAATTGATCAGGAGACAGGAAAACGTATGGTGAAAATATCTGTAGAGGCACATGCACTGTTCAACCAGGTGGGGCAGACACATTTAGTGTTGTTTGAAAAAGATATTAACCATGTATATTTTCTTCTCAGCAAGTTATACTCCAAAACAGCAGAAATAAATATAGGCAGGAGAATGGAACACACAAACCTATGAATGGGGAAAGATGATGTGGTGCTCCATACTTACTATCCTGGGAATATTTCTGCTGAGTTGGTTATTCTTATACGTGTGGACAAGGATGTTAATGTCGAGTCTGAGCAAGGAAGATAACCTAAAGGACTCAAATTATCGAACAAAAAGAAAGGGATATGTTACCAAATTACTGGAACCTCAAGTAAACTTTGCCAAAATGTTGAAGGCTTGACTAGAAGATATTCAGGACACCATCAGAAGTCAATGGGACAATGGATGGATACAACAGAGTTGTATCCAAATAATTTGTTCAAGGACATTGCTGGAGGATTCATTGCAATGTTGGTTATGCATGTATAGCATTTTGATGATTGTTATTGCCTATGAAGTGTACAGAGAATTGCAATGTTGTATTGGAGGGATCTATGTTTATATAAAAAATGCCCCAGGTAATGCCCACTGAGCAAGGTGAATCATGGAACAGGTGGAAGTGTGACGATTTTATGATATGGAGCAGGTGTGAGATTAAGAACAATTGCACTTGCAACTTGCTCAATATGAAAATCAAAGGGTGGTATGTAAGTACTGCTGTGGAACTGCCAAAGACCTGACCACAGTGTTGAATACTGATATTTGCTGCTACTAGTCATGTCCTAATATGAAGAGACTAATGTTTTTATGATAACCAAATAAGGTAATAAAATGAAAGGTTTTGTTTCGTCAAAGGGTCTATATATAAATAGATGGAATGAGGAAGGGTGTTGGCACTGTATTGGCACATTATTGACACTCCATTGATGGACTTTCAGTATGGCAGGTGTGCTCACTGATGGCATAGTTGGAATCTCATAGCCTCTTGGGTGGACCTTCTTGCATTTTTTATTTCTTAACTTAGCTGAAGCTAACTATATGATTATCATATAACTGTTTTAAGATTGCTATAGATCATTTTAGGTCATTTGTGTAACTGTATATCAGTTGTGTACTGAATAAAGTAGTACATGGAAATATACTTTGAATGCTATTGAGTCATGTAGGAATAGGTAATAATTAGATTCAGAGTAGTCAGATACTAGCCAAGGTAGTTGGTGAAGCACGTCTGTGAGGCCGTTAGTGGTGTGTATTGAAGGAAAGCCGAAAGCCGACAGATATAAGTTCAGGGCTGGAGACTGTCATACTCCAATGATAAGGTAGATGGGCCTGACGGTATTCAAAGTAGTGTGTCCTTTCCAGGTAGAACAGTGCATGTTATCTGGACAGTACAGATTGTTTCTTATCAGATGGTGTATTAGCTTCATTAACAGATATTATCCTGTCTGCTGCTGTATTATGGTTAAATGTCTTTAGTTTTCTAAATGATGCATAGGGTGTGTAATTGAGATTTGCAACGGACATGGTCAGTCAGATTCTGAGTGTAGAGCTAGAAAGGGGAAGTTACTGGTTGTATTGCAATACCAGCTATTTTGTGTCTCTGAGTAATGTTTTATATATGTCTTTTAATATAAATAAAAGTACATTGTTTCATTTGGACTCTTTGGGCCTGATCCAGACCTACGGCCGCCGAGGGATTTCCCTGTGTTGAAGGTAGTGCGCATGCGTACAACCTTCATACGGCAGCATTACAGCTGACGGCTGTTACGAAAAGGGGGCTTTCCCCCCCTTTACGCATGCCGTATCTCTGTCTTAAAGGCATGCAAATTAGTGGACGGGGCGGGGAAAGGCCCGTTACGATTAGCTATATGGCCGTAAGGCTGCATAGCAGATGATCGTAAACTGTAGGGTAGGTATCTGGACACGTATGTGTCCTGATTTACGCCTGACAGCGGGGAGTGCGCTCCCCACTACGATGGCGGCCGTACAGACCATGGGAGGCTATAAGGCACTCGTAAGTCTGGATCCGGCCCAATGTCTTTGCTTTAACACCTTGAATCCGATCTTAGTTTAGAGTGGGTACCAAAGCCCCACCAAATGCAGGCACTAAAAAGGATTCAAGGAAATTGGGCCTGATTCAGACTTAAGAAAGTGCTTCAAATAAGAGAGTAAAGTCACTCCTGGGCTAAACCATGTTGATTGCAGGGGAGTCATATTTCTGTTCCAAACAGTAATAGAGTTGAGAGGTGGCATTTCCTAGCCCAAGTGTAAATAACAGTATAATAGTAAAGCTGGTCAGCATCTGTGTACAATAAGCAATTCAAATATATATCTCTGCATGCAAAGAATACAACTTTCTTGACTCCCCCTGCAATGAACATGGTTTAACCTAGGAGTGACATTCCTCTCTTATTTTAAGTACCTTCCTAAGTCTGAATCAGGCCCATTGTTTTATTTTAAGGACCATGCAAACCTTTTTGGAAAACAGTGGTACTGTTTGGGTTTGAGCAGTTACACCTGTGTCCTGTGTAACAAAAAGCTTATCAAATCAAGAAGGTCATTGAAGCATTGATACGGACTTTGTACTATGACCCAGCAGGAAGCCATCAGAGTGCAGCAAGAAGCCACCAGTGTGTATTAATTGGCCCAGGAAGGAATAGAGTAAACACTAAGTAACTCTAGCTGAATTTCCAGTCTGCAAATACTTCCACAGGCCCTGTGGCTTGGAGCTACCATCTAAGTTCCTTAACACATGCATAAATACATGTTTTTGGAGTGGGAGAGGAAACCCATGAAGACACAGAAGAACATACAAACATCACACAGATCAGGCCTAGTCCAGGAATTGAACTTATGAGTTCAGCACTGCGAATCACAAGTGCTATTCACTGCTAATGACAATGACCTGATCCACACTTAAGAATGAAATAAGTATGCACATATTTGCAAATATAATCATCTAAGTGGCAAGTGCACTCCCATGACACTCTCCTCGTTATTGCTGATCTTTGCTGACTACCCCCTTAATTGTCCATGAATATCTTTGTGCCTCTGTTGTGATAAAACCTCTAGGATTGGTCTTTAGCAAAAAGAAACTTTGCACGTTAGTAAATATCCAGTCTCCAGGTAGGTACCTTAAAAGCTTATGGGATGGTCTTTGGAAAAAAGAATTTTGCAAGATGATATAGGCCAGTCCCAAGAAAAATATTTGTTCAATTCCTAGCACAGCAGATATTTACTTGATCGCTGACGCGGCAGATATTAACATTAAGTACCTCTGTTATGCTCCTTTATCAGACCTGGCCAACCAGTGGCTCTCCGGTTGTTGTGAAACTATGAGTTCCAACATACTTTGACTGCATGGCTATAGTTGATACTTGACAAACCATGCTGGGACTTGTAGTTTCAGAACACCTGGAGAGCCCAGGTTGGCCAGACCTGCTCTATATGTTTGCTTAATTTGATAAATATTGCAGGAATTAATTTTATGTCAGTAGTGTATAGTAGTTTAATAAATTTGTATATCTACATTAGCGCTCATATTATTATATAGTGGTATATTAGGACTTACTGTCTGTACAGATAACAATGATAATGCACAAAGTTATGTTGCCTATGGGAATCACAGGTTGTCTCTGTTTGCCTGACTAGCCTGCACTGCAGTACAATAGCCTGAGCCATGCAAAAGCAAACACATGTGTATCATATTTGCAGAGGGTAAATGTGCAGAGGCTTTGCTGGTTTCAGACAGTTTTGTTACTCTGATACAGACAGAGTTAGTGAAATTTGTGTGAGAAACAAATGATATAATTTGTATTTATGATTATTATCATGACTATGCTACAGTCAAGCTAAACCTAGATACCCTTGTGGTTCTTTACTTCTTATTGTATATGTAGTGCCATTACTCATGTATTATACAATACTGGGGAGAAATTTTCCTTACTTCTGGGAGTTGTGTGGAACACATATGAGTACTAAGCAAAAGTGCTTCACCAATGCTGCTGATGTACTAGCGATGGGTATGACCTCTGGGGAGAAAGTGCAGTGCCCAATACTAGCTACTATATACTATACACATCTAAAAAAAAGTCTGTCTGGGATTGCAGCTGAGAGGGGGTGCGGTCTCAGAGAGGCAGTTTAGGAGACCTGGGAATCTCCATGTGAGGTCAGCTCTTGGTTTAGAAAGATATTGGATATGTGACCCAAAGTTGGGGCTCTAAAGTTTAGAGTTAAAATCAGAGTTAGGACCGTTCAACAGAGAAGCCTTGTAAGTGGCGAACGGCTTATCACATATCTGCAGATGTTTGTAACTAATTCTCTGACTTTTATTTTAAAGATAGAGGTTCATGATTAATAACTGAGTAATGGCTAGAGTGCCAGGCCATGTTGTGTTTTTTGTACTATATACTATATATATGAAATAAGTGGGTGGCAGTACACAAGAACAACTTAGCTAACCCTTCATGCAACCACAAATGATGATGGTATATACAAAGAACTCATGTGTAAGAGATCTATAATGGTATCAATAGAGACAACATTCTCTTAAATTCGACCTGTGACCCAGTTCATCTGATATTGATAGAGTGTGTTCAATTTTGGTAATTGGGTAAACCCACATAAAAGTCAGGAGACCCCATCACCAATCACTTGATCAATATGGAAGTGTCTACACTTTTACAACTGGTTTGTCCAATTCTAATTTTTTTGCATTATGTTAACGTGCGAGTGATAGTCACACAGTCAGAGATTAGATAGGTATGTACAGTGACACAATCCATTGCATTGATATTTCTGGTGATAATGGGGCAGATCCAGAACAATGTTTGCATGCGTATTTATTATTATTATTATTATTATTATTATTATTATTATTATTATTATTATTATTATTATTATTATTATTATTATTATTATTATTATTATTATTATTATTATTATTATTATTATTATTATTATTATTATTATTATTATTATTATTATTATTATTATTATTATTATTATTATTATTATTATTATTATTATTATTATTATTATTATTATTATTATTATTATTATTATTATTATTATTATTATTATTATTATTATTATTATTATTATTATTATTATCATTTATTTATAAGGCACCACAATGTGTCCGCAGCGCTGTACAAAATACAACAAAATACAGTACAGACATACAGGGTGGAAGGGGCCATACACCCACACAGGGGGAGTGTCGGGAAAAGTGAACGCTGATACGCTGTGCTTTAGTAAGCACAGCGCATCGGCGTAGGTCTGGATCAGACCCAAAGTGAGGAGGGAGTGGTGGAGGAAGAAACAACACTAGGATGGAGGGCCCTGCTTACGCAAGCTAACACACTATGTGGGAGGGAAGAACTTACAGAAGACATAAGGAGAGGGAAGTAAGTGGACTGCTGGTGTGATCGGAGGAGAGTGGGAAGAAAGAGAAGGGATAGATGAAGGATGCAGTGTGGATGTTAAGTGGAGGAGGGGTAGACTAGCCTAAACAGGTGCGTTTTGAGTGAACGCTTGAAGACCTGCAATGTGGGGGAGAGTCTGACTGAAGAAGGAAGGTCATTCCAAAGCAGAGGTGCAGCATGGGAGAAGTCCTGGATACGGGCGTGAGATGTGGTGATCAGTAAAGAGGTCAGACAGTGCTGGTTAGCAGAACGGAGAGAACAGGAAGGGGTGTGCATGTTGATGAGGGAAGAGAGGTAGGGAGCAGTGATTGAGGAGATGGCCTTAAAGGAAGGAAGCAAGTGGAGGGTTCCTGAAAGAGACGTAAAACCGAGATTTGGTATGTACTGAGCATGCACCCGACAGATGATATGCTACGTAACATAACGTAATTCTGAGTGTATGGGCCTTTTGAGTATCAGTTACATAAATTCGTACAATTAAATTACGCAATGTAGGAGGGGGTTTGCATTTAAATCATACAGTATGGGTGTGTTTAGCGCCGTAACTACGCACTGGCTATACGTACGTGTGTGGACGTGAGCGGTTACGCTGCCAAAAGTTAAGGTAGGGTTTAGAAAGCATAAAGCGGCCAAAATACATACATTCAGGGGGAGTGCCTAGGGGAGTGTATAGAAGGTATGCTCGCGTAAATAAGCTACACTAGTAAACGGATTGCAAGCGGAGTTCTGGATTTACCCCAATATTTATAACATTTTAAAAACAATTCATCTAATTTACTCCCATATCAGAATCATACCTGGGGTGACAAATTCAGAATCCTATAAATACAAGCATAGCAAAGCCCTTAAGCTTGAATCAGCAGCTCTTGGGAAAACATGTCTACAGCATCTAGTTGTGTCTTCCAGGTTCCACATGCTTTGTGTTCTCCAGTCTGTCTGCAAGGAACAAGAAAGGCACTAAGGGAAGGTTATCACACATGTTGCTATGACTGCATCCCCTGTTCTGAAGGACAGAGTTCCAATGTGTCTGGTAAGCATCTTACAGGTTATATGTAACATAGGGGTAGATCCTGAGCTACGTACGCTAGCGTATTTACACAGGCCAGTGACGTAAAAACGCTGTTTTGTATTTACTGAACATGCGCGTGGCAGATATTATGCCATGTAACTTTGATCGTATGTACCAGCCTCGTATCAACAGCGTAATTATGAACAAAGGGGCGTGTATTTAAATCGTACAGTATGGGCATGCTTAGGCACTTACATACATGAAGCCTTTATGTACATCAGTAGTTTCGCTTTGAAAAGTTAATGTAGGTTTTGGGAAGCGTAAAATGGCCTATGCACTATGAGCGAGGGAAGTGCCAAGGGGAGTGCATAGAAAATACGCTAGTGTAATTACGCTACTCGATGAAACATAACAAGCGCTTAGGACTGGATCCAACTCATATAGAGTATTTACCATGCAATACAGGTACAGGTTATAGGTATCAGGCTGCCCCCAGGGACAAATACAACCTACTTCCTCCAAGCACACTTACATTTTTGGAGACAGGTGATAGCGGCTACATTATTGAAATCACAATAAAATTCATACTTACTGCTAAATAGTAGGCAAACAGACACAGCTTTCATATGTTGGATCATATATCATTTGTATTTAATTGGAAAGGTAAATTGAGGCAGTCCCTGAAGCCTAAAAAATTGCTTCTGTACAGCAGCATTCCTGAACATAGATGAATGATAGTCATCAAGGAAGTGACTACAATTGTTAGAGGAGGAAGAATGTCACTCAGAGAATCCAGAAGAGAAAGGCTAGAAGATTAGATTAGATGTGTCTTGGTTATAGTGTTTGTTATAGTCTTTTGTGTAAATTGGAGTCTGAGAGTAAAGTAAGTTATTCAGTCCTTGTAAAGTAGATTTGATATAACAAAAAATCAAAGTGCAGAGGATGAAAAGTTTGAATGCCAAATGGAAGGTAATAAGGATTTTCAAATTTGAATCAGTGTTCATAGAGTGAACATTCCCATCCTCTACTTAGACCTACACAGAATGTACAGCACTGCTACTAATTGGGGGCCTTATTCAGAACACCGGACGGATTGCATATACGCCCAGTGTTTCACGAAATTGTGTACTGTGCATGCGTAGTCATTTTTTAACGTAATCTATTTATCTTTTCGGTACGTAGATTGCGTATATGCGGTCTTAAAGACCGCATATACACAATCTATGTACCGAAAAGATACGTAGATTACGTAAAAAAAATTACTTACTATGCATGTGTAGTATACAATTTTGGGAAACACCGAACGTATATGCAATACGCCCTGTGGTCTGAATACGGCCCAGGATGTTTAGTCTTAAACTGCCTTACATTGCCTAAATTGTTTACATGTTTTAAATGTTCCTCCCCCTGCAGCTCAACATGGTTTTTCCAAGGTGCAGATTTGATCTATTTCTATAAGTTACTCCCAACTTCGTCTCAGCCACAATGTGTTAGTTATCATAACAATATTTCCTATGATTTTTGTAGACAGCGAAAGCTGCCAGAGATGTCCTGATGATGAATGGCCAAATGAGGAAAAGAACATGTGTATTCCCAGAAAATTACAATATCTGTCTTATAATGACACAATAACTACTTTTTTTTCTGCTATATCTATGTTATTTTTTACCATAACTGTCTTAATTATTGGAATATTTATATACTTCCGGGACACTCCTATAGTAAAAGCCAATAATAAGAACCTCAGCTTTATTCTCCTTATAGCCCTGAAGCTGAGTTTACTTTGTGTGTATCAATTTATCGGTCAACCAACGGACATCACCTGCATACTACGCCAAGTTTCCTTTGGCATATTGTTCACCATGGCTTTATCTTCTATCCTGGCCAAGACTATAATGGTTTATATTGCTTTTAAAGCCACCAAACCTGGTAACTTTTGGAGTAAATGTCTCGGAACAAATTTACCGACCTGTGTGGTGATAATCTGTTCATCTATTCAAGTCCTAACTGGCACAATTTGGTTGTCGGTTTCTCCGCCATTTAAGGAGTATGACAGAGAGTCTTATCCTGGGGTGACCATTATCCAGTGTAATGAAGGTTATGTGCTTGCCTTTTATACCATGCTGGGCTACATGGGTTTACTGGCCATATTCAGTTTTGTTCTAGCTTTCATGGTAAGGACATTACCAGACATCTTTAATGAAGCCAAATATATCTCGTTTAGCATGTTGGTGTTCTGCAGTGTTTGGGTCTGTGCCATACCTGCTTATCTAAGCAGTAAAGGAAAACATATGGTCACTGTAGAGATATTTGCAATTTTGGCTTCAGCAATAGGAATAGTGAGCTTTATATTCTTCCCTAAATGCTACAATATTCTACTGAGACCAGAAGTTAATGGTAAAAAAATCTTGTTTGAGAAGGGTTCCTCCTTTTAGTTAATTGATGTTGTTAGCGTTTACTATTTAAATTCATATTAAATATAAAGAATATTTTAGACATTTATATATGATGTTATTTCTTTAAATTGACTTTTCCATTTCAAGCTATGTTATATTATGTCCAAGGAATATCATGTCTGGAGGAAAAAAAGCCTTTTTATCTACTATTTATTCATTTATTCTCTTTATACACTTGCACTATTTCCACACTTTACCTAAAAAACTGTGTTCAGTCAATTAATCATTGGATATGCATTGCATCAGCTCTCTGTACAATAGTAATACTGTCCATTCAGTATAAAGCTTATAATTTATTTTTATTATTATTATTATTATTATTATTATTATTATTATTATTATTTATAAGACACCTCATGGTAGGGGCAGATGAATAAGAAGAGATCTACATAGTAGAGAGAAAAAGTGGGAATTAATGAGGACAAGTTAGAGGGATGATGATAGGAGGGATGAGGACCCTGCTTATAAGAGCTAACATGCTAAGTAGGAGGGAGTAACAAATAGGAGACACAGGGATGAAGATGGGGAGGGTATGTATGCTTAGGGAGGGCAGATAAACTTAGGTGGAGGAAGGGTAGGGTAGCCTAAATAAGTGGGTTCTGAGGGAGCATTTGAAGGATTGGAGGGTGTTGGATTGCCTGATAGGTTGTGGTAGGTTGTTCCAGTGCAGAGGGGTGGCTCAGAAGAAGTCTTTGATGCAGGCGTGAGAGGTAGTTATTAGGTTGGCAGACCTAAAAGAGGAGAACACGAACTTGAAAAGGAGATAGTCTGAAAGGATACAGGACTTCCTCCAAAGGCATTCCGCAGTAAAGAAGCATTTCTTTAGAAACCTCCGTAGCATTTTTGTCATTACTTGAAGCTGGTGCAATGATGTTTTTAGTAATATTGATATTTTCTAAGTCAAGAAGACCTTCATATAGATCATTAATTCCTCTCTTGTCAGGAGAACTTTCGTGCTGCTATCATTTTATGACACAGTTGATCCTTAGCATGTTGTGATGTGACGTTAAGTGAGTAGTAATACCTGAGCTTATGCAAGCCATGTTACCAAAGCTGCATACTCTTCTTAAGAAAGTCACATTCCTTTCAGGTTCTTCAGTTTCTGAAATGCTTCCCTCTACCCTCCTTGGCAGGCAGAGAGGAAGCAAAACCCCTTTCTACTTAAACTCCATTGTATGGAACTTAGTGTGCGTAAGTGGGTTAACGGTATTAACTGTGGATCCAGCACTAAGTCCATAACATATTTTATGTATGCAAAATACATAATTTGAACTGTTCCATTCCATTCACAATTGAATAGTTCAACAATCAATAAAATATGAATGTTATAATTTATACGTTTAAAATCCTAACTACATTTTTTTTTATTGTTTGTAAAAATGTAATAGTAAAATATCTAATAAAAAAATGTTACTGCTCAAACATACACCATCATTATTGAAAAAGATATTTGGAATGTATATAACACCATAACCTATATATTTATCTTGTGTACTGTATTTGCCTGTATACACAAAGCATTTTGTTTAAATAAATAAAATTCCCCATAACAATAATTAGCTTCTTTACCTACCTTATATTGTACAAGTTATTTTTCTAGATTTCAAATGCGTACATTCACAAAACACACATCGCTGTATATCTCTCAGCATAAATGCAAGATTAACAGTAAGGGCCAAATCTGGCCCTTAGTGTGGCAGTACTTTGAACTTGATATTGAGCCTATTGGCCTGAGGGAGATTCCAGCTTGTGGAGAGCTGCATGGGAGAGGAGAAAACTACAAGCAATATTAGGCTAGTGGGATGCTTTGAGCTGCAGTAGAGACTGTCATAAACCAGAGCTAAGTAATTCCATCCAATCACACTGTCAGGAATCCGGACCACCTACGTCAGAATCCCTGACTTGGAAACCCAAATTTACGTTTACCTGGGGGCCTAGCAAGTTAAATCCACCTTAATCTTCTAGGACTTCTATTAGTGGAAGTCTCTATATTTATCCCAAATAAAGAATGATGGAGGGGCGCTAGAGAAAATCATAAAAAGACTCTTGACAGGTTTGTATGAAAAGTACAATTATTTATTCACACAAAAATTATTAAAATTTACATAAAAAAAGGTATTAGTGCATCTACAATACCCCTCTATTTTAAAGAAACAATACACAGAGGCACCAATTGTGTATAGCTCTAAAGAACAGCCTCTATTAAAAAAAAAAGTATAATATACTCCTGATTGATGAACACTTGAGATTAATTATATTCCTCTCACATTAAATATGCAGGAATGGAGAAATATTTATATTCCAATTTGTGCAGTACTAAATACTTGGTTATCAGGTGGCTAAAGTATCTGTTGGTAATCGTAGTCCCGATAGTAACAGCTCCCGCACAATGTGCAAATACCTTTGGTACAAGTCGGATAGGCACAGCTGCAAGATGGATTATAGTTCTGCAGCAGCAGCAACAGTAAAACTTGTCCGGATCTTTTAACGGGTCTGTAGATTGAAGCCAGTAAGCCGTTGCAACTCTCCCTCCGTTAGTAGTCCCAGCAAGCAAGGAGACTTGAGCCGGTATCCACGTGACTGACCTGGCTCAGCTGTGCGTGGACAACAAGCAGCAATATCATGGGGAGGGAGGTCCCGAAGACCCACGGACTGTTAGCTGTGCCTCGCTCTAGATAGCCGTCTGGAATTCGTGCACCACAGGAACATATAAGCAAAGTCTTATAATATTGTGCATAAAGGAGTTTAAAAATTCTGGTATAAGGGCTGTTCAATTGAGAGAGGCTATTGAGATGCGTCCTTGACGCGTTTCTTTGCCGTACCGGCAATTTCCTCAGAAGGGGTAGATACAGGGTAAACTGGGAGTACCCTTATATACCCTTAATTACCTTAATTGATTAGCATGTCTAACTTTTAACCCATACAGACCTGTCGAGATTTAAATATGGTATACTGACAAAAATACAACAACTGAATACAAAAATAATAATAAAAACATATATTGCAACCAAAGAGATCTCTGAATTATTTCATATGTAAGTGTATAAAAACAATAATAATAATTCCCATTATTAATTCATAATATTTTAGGGAACACACAGTTCAAAAATAAACATGATTTCCACAATGTATGTATGTATGTATGAACCACGTTCTTATAGAATGCAATTATTCCTTACTCATCACTTAAAAAATTCCGATTTTAACCGTTAGTATAAGTTATCCATATATATATATTACTCAATGCATATGTACTTTTCAGGTATTAGTATGATTTTAAAATAATTTATATGATTTCAAATAACTTTAAATCATTTTTATGGTTCTTATCTAATACACATGATTGATTTTAAGCTGTCATATACATATAATTATTCATACTAATATTTCATCTTGGGGCATGAGTAAAAAACGCATCTGCACTGAACCCCTAAACAACTTATTGTATATAATATAAAGATTAAATTAATAACCCTACACTCATGCTGTAATTTAACTAATAGTTTGAGAAATGTATATATCCCAATATATGAGATTATCTAACTAATAAGAACGGTCATCCTACGTGTAGACCAAGGTTAAATTAATATACTATCTATTTTACTTCTAAATACAATATTGAATATTTAATACTATTTTTATTATTGTTCAGAAGTCCAAGTCGATGCACTCATTCATACCTCCCGGGTATAAAGTCTGCAGTATGTGGATCCAGTATGCTTCTCTGGAGCACAGGCGCTGATACCTATCCCCTCCTCTGATCGTGGGGGGCACAGATTCTATGCCCGCCACTTTCAGATGTGATACATCAGAGTTACAACATTTAGTAAAATGTGTAGCCACACATATTCAAGCTGCCACCACGCGCTTTTAAAGGTTAGCGCGAACCTATCCACAAACTATAACACACTGAGCGGAACCTATCACCCCGTGACCTTATTCCTATAAATCCCCCTGGATTAATAACCTTTGTTATTGGAATGATCACCTCGTGAATTATTCCTCCTATCAGTTACAGTACAGTAGCCAAAGCAGTCAAGTTCTCTTCAGAGAGTAGGGCTTTCAGAGCAAATACAAATAAGGCAAAAAATAAAGGAAATATTTATTCTATAAAAAGGTACAATGCTTATTTACATAAAAAAAGATGTTTAACAATAAAAGGTTACAGGACTAGACAGAATAAAAAGTCATACAAGCAATTTGAAATAAAAAAGGAGCAAAACAGAAAATAATCACCTGTGTTGAGATTACTTCTTTGCTAGGGGTTTAGCAGAACAATGGATAATTCCCCCAGACTGGCAAGCTGGACCCCACAAGGAACCACCCTCAGCCTTGGGCTGATTCCATATTTAAAGGTACCTTATCAGTCTATCTCTCCTCCCCCTGGCAAGGAGAGGTGATTGGTTAGCAGTCTGTGACCTCAGTATGGGGCTGACCTGAGCTTCTGGAACCTGCCCCTCTGATTTTAATAACTAAAGGGATGAAATCATATTTCTGCCTATCAGTGGCTGTACCACTGATACAAGTATGATATTCACATCCCTGAGAGTATGACAGACAATTTGCTACCAAACAGTACCTGCTAAGGATATATACATGCCCTGTGGCTTATTAAGGCCCTTTCCGAACATGTCACCGACTTCCAAATTATTAGTATTGCCAACTGGAGCAAGTGTCATATTTCTCTAAAGTTTGGGGTTTCCACAAATATGAGAAAGTATGAATTTCCCCAAAATATGGACACTGCTTTGATCCTAGGGTTAATTACTGGTCAAATTTCTGCATGTCCTCTAGAGGCCTCTCTGAGGTATCCCCCCTGGGGTGGTGGAGTCTTTTGCCTGTAATGTCCCTTTTGAAGCCAGGTTAGATGTGAATGGTATCAGACCTCTTCCTCTCTCTGCCTGAATCCTAGAGGGACATTTGGTTATTCAGCCAGATCCCTTGAGGTGACAAATGCCATTCATGAAATGTGTATGTTCTTAACAATAAGTAATAGAGATATATTGTACATTTCATATAGGAATCATACCTGTTCCTGACACACACTGAATAGCTTTACACTGCATCTACAGTTCTGCCTAACCATTACACTTCATTAGGAGTGCTGAGAAGTAAAAATAAAGGGCTATATTTACAAAATAAAAAAAAACTTTCCCTGAATCGAAGCTGTTCCAGGCTCGCTTGTGCTCGCAGCGAGCCTGGCAGCTTCCCCTTTAAAATTTACCAAAACTCACCCCTCCACCGAGGTCCCTCGAAGTCCCTCGAAGTGCTCTGCCCGCATCGCAGGCACTTCATATCGAATGAGGTGCCTGCGCATGCGCGGAGACTTCACAGCCGCACTTAGAAAATTTTCAGCCCAAATATGAAAAACCACTGCGCAGGCGCAGGGTCTTCATATCGGCCTGGAAGCTTCTAAGTCGAACACGTCTGCCGGACAGGTAAGTTTTGTCTTTTTTTTTAAGTGTTATAAATGTTTTTAATGTTTATCTTTATTTTTTTAAGTAAAAAAAAAACCCTTTTTTCTTTTACTTTTTTTTTTTTTACATGACTGCATCCTCCTTCATACCAGCAGTCTCCCCATACATACCCCACTTTTCCTCCCCCTAATAATGGCTATTATGTTTGTGCATCGCCATGGAAACAGCAGATTTCCATGGCGAATGCAGTTTAGTAAATTTGAAAATGTTCATTTTCAGGTGATAATGAGCGTTTTTAGTGTTAAAACAGCCATTATCACCTGAAAATTAAGTTAGTAAATAGAGCCCAAAGAGAATGCAATAAAATGTACAGGAGCACTGAGAGTTTTGCTCAATGTATCAACTGGGAACACAGCAAGTGGTTCAAAAATGCTTTATAAAAAGTCACAATAATTTATGCAAAAAAGCAAAAGGAATCATCAACTCTGGAACGGAAAAAATGAAGACACAAGGACTCCAAGTAAGTCTAATATGTTGGCAAGGAAAATCTGCCAAAGAACAGTTTAAATAGTTGATTAGAGCTAGCCACATCTGTGTACAGTCTGATGGTGTTGCTAGGCAGTCACAAACAGGCAAGCTAGCAGGGTATTCAAAGTATTCCTGCTAGATAGCAGGAAAGGGATGTGACAAAAAGCTATAGGATGCTTACCTGTTCCAACTGCTATCTGTAGTGTTTCTGGGCCTGATTCAGAGGCTGAAAATAAGAACTTAAAGTTACACCTGGGCAAAACCATGTTGATTTCAGGGGGAGTCAAGTTAATTTTATTCTATGCATGCAGGGAGAATGCTTTGCTTTTACTTATTGCACACAGATACCTGATCAGCTTCACTTTTAAACTGCTAATTAGACTTGAGCCGGGAAA
Source organism: Limnodynastes dumerilii (assembly GCA_011038615.1). Classification (NCBI taxonomy): domain Eukaryota; kingdom Metazoa; phylum Chordata; class Amphibia; order Anura; family Limnodynastidae; genus Limnodynastes; species Limnodynastes dumerilii. The sequence continues at coordinate 102,273 of WWET01005132.1, forward strand.
CATCACCTTTTAACTATAATACTGTTGCAACAAATGAAATTTGACTCCCCTGAAATCAACATGGTTTAGCCCAGGTGTAACTTTAAGTTCTTATTTTCAATCTCTGAATCAGGCCCTCTGTGTCTCCAGGCCATCTGCATGTTTTTCCAACTTCACGGTTGTTGACCTATTTTACACTGGGCTGGGTACACTGGGGCTTTTTTTTAACACATAATCTGTCCAATCACACAATGAAAAAACTGTTTCACCAGATTTCTTTCCAGTGTGTACTGCAGTGTTGGTGACTCTCTGGGAATACCCGGGAGACTCCTGAAATTTGGGCAGTTCTCCCTGTATCCAGGGAGATCCGACAAATCTCCCAGAGGGAAGCCTTAAAAAGAGCTTTCCTCTTTTATGGGAAGCCATAGATGCATGAAGGGGGCGGGGCTTAAAGGTGCGATTTATGTGAATCACGTCATTAAGCCCCGCTCCTTGACTATTAATTACCCCTTTCTGGGGGTTTTATAGGTATAGGGGTGGTACTTGATAACGCAATTTGCTTCATCAAGTCCCTCCCTGTCCCTAGCAACACTAGTAAACTAGTGTTGCCAGGCAGGGGGACAGGACTTGAGGTCGTGGTTTCATGGAAACCACGAGCCTCAAATCCCTTGCGGGAGATTTGCTGGCTCTCCTGGGATACCGGGAGAACTGCCCGAATTTCGGGAGTCTCCCGGACATTCCGGGAGAGTCAGCAACTATGATTTACACCTGTAAAAAGATGCAAGTGTAATTTACACACTAAAAGTAAAGATATGCAGTATAGAATTTTTTGGGGGGGGTTGAAGCGCCGTTTTGTAAGTCTGTATGATAGATTCAGATGAGTAAAAAAAATTGTATTAGTTGCATATTTAGAAAGCGCTGGTACGATCTCCATCTTTAATATCTGAGTTCTGGGGGGCTAAGCAATTTTTGCTCAGTCCTGTTAAAGGGGAGTTGATTAGGATTCCCCTTTTTAGGATTTTGGTTCTAGCTGCTTCCATAAAAGTGCAGGTTTTATTCTGTTTGTCTAACAGGCTATTTAAAGTCCACTGCTCCAATCAGCTGCAGAGATCAGGCACACCTTAATTGATTATCCAGCAGCTGAGGGAAACAAGGCACATAGGACCAAGACAGAGGAACTTCACACATTGCTTTGTTTACCTCTGCAGCATGTAACAATGACAGGTATAGCTGGTGCCAGATCCATGCTGGAAGCTCTTTGGCCCTGATCCAGACCTATGCTTGCCGTCGCTAGGACAGCGGGCATAAGCGTAAGATCGGCTTTTCAGCCGACCTTCACATGCGCCGGGCAGATGTTGCCCGTCGTTGCTACGGCAATGCCTGATCGTGGATCGGG
>WWET01005133.1:16811-55488 GCA_011038615.1 Limnodynastes dumerilii
GTTAGAGGGCGCTAGGCCCTTTGTTAGAGGGCGCTAGGCCCTTTGTTAGAGGGCGCTAGGCCCTTTGTTAGAGGGCGCTAGGCCCCTTGTTAGAGGGCGCTAGGCCCTTTGTTAGAGGGCGCTAGGCCTTGTGTGGTTAGCAGGCGCTAGGCCCCTTGTTAGAGGGCGCTAGGCCCTTTGTTAGAGGGCGCTAGGCCTTGTGTGGTTAGCAGGCGCTAGGCCCCTTGTTAGAGGGCGCTAGGCCCTTTGTTAGAGGGCGCTAGGCCTTGTGTGGTTAGCAGGCGCTAGGCCCCTTGTTAGAGGGCGCTAGGCCCTGCGTTGGTAGCGGGCGCTAGGCCTGGGCATTGTTAGAAGGGTGTTAGACCCTTGGGTAGCAGGGTGCTAGGCCCTGGTTAGGGACGGGCGCTAGGCCTGCGTTAGGTTGGGCATTAAGCCCTGTGTGTGTTGTTGTTGGGCGCTAGGCTCATGTTAGGCCGCAGGGAGCGCTAGGCTCCTTTAGTGGTAGAGGGCACCAGGCTCTGGCTAGGGCAGCGTGAGGAGCACACGTGGTGGAGTACAGGTTGCGGTACTCAGAGGTAGGTGGTCTCGAGTGGGTGGCGGTGAGAGCGTCCATCCAATAGAGACGGTGAGTATTATTGCCTGTACTCTGCGTGGTGTTTGTCCCCCTCCTCCTTCCACGGGTGCGGAGACGGAGCCGGAAGGCGTGGGAAAGGTTCCGTCCCGCTCGTCAGTCATTGGCGAAAAGAGGTGTCTGAGGCCCTGGCCAGTGATGACGATTACCTCACCCGTGACTAACTTTACCCCCGTTCTCTCCCGCAGGTACTTTTGGTGTTGATGTGTTACTAATGTTTGTCTTTGCCTTTCAGCATTAGAGATTCGTCACACCTTGGACCGGGAAAGAAACATTGCATCTTCTCCGGCGGTTGCTTCAGGATCGGGTAGGAACCTCTGGGGTGGGGGCGGGCCTGGGATTTGTTTTTAATTCACAGGACACCGGCGCACCACCCGTTACAGGGCTGTAGGCACAACCCCCACCTGTGGATGTAGGGCCCTCATACCACCCTCATGAAGTCTGTTTCTGACCATTTGAGCAGACCTGCTGCTGGGTTGTTGCCCTCCTACGGCCTCCTCCACGTCTCCTGATGTACTGGCCTGTCTCCTGGTAGCGTCACCATGCTCTGGACACTATGCTGACGAACACAGCAAACCTTCTTGCCACAGCTCACATTGATGTCCCATCCTGGATGAGCTGCACTACCTGAGCCACTTGTGTGGGTTGTAGACTCCATCTCATGCTACCACTAGAGTGAAAGCACCACCAGCATTCAAAAGTGACCAAAACATCAGCCAGAAAGCATAGGAACTGAGAAGTGGTCTGTGGTCATCACCTGTAGAACCACTTTAATTTTGAGGGTGACTCCAAATCCAGACGTCCATGGGTTAATAAATGTGATTTCCATTGATAATTTTTGTGTGATTTTGTTGTCAGCACATTCAACTATGTAAAGAAAAAAGTATTTAATAAGAATATTTCATTCATTCAGATCTAGGATGTGTTATTTTAGGATCACTATTGTATAGTGAGTTAATCCTATAAATAGGTGTCAATCGTGTGTGTATGTGTGTATGTGTGTGTATGTTGCTGCTCCATGAGCGTTACCTGTATGTCTCTCCTGTCTCACACTTTCTGCGGCTCTGCTGGTGAAGGCACAGGACCAGAGCAAATAGCACCAGGAGGACCAGTCCCATGATCAGGGTGATTGTGATGGCAGAAACAATTCCTATTGTACCAAATGCACCTGCAACACAAACATCAACTTCAAATACAGCAAACCCCTCACCAGATTAACCAGGGAACAACAGCACGTTCTGTGTCTACATGACACTCAACGTAAAAGATGCCAGATAGGAAGCACCTCCAGGGCGGGTTTCCTTTCTCCAGGACCACTCTACCGACCGTGTCTTGCTGGAGGAGATGGCAGGAGTTTAACTAGACCTCAACCAATGGGAAGATCTCAGGGAGTTATCCAAATACACAAATGTGGGTCAGAATCTCACCTACATGGATGTACAGCTCCACCGCACACGACTCCGAGCCCAGCTGGTTGCTGACTGTGCAACGATACAGACCTGATGTTTCTGAGGTAAGATTTGTAAGAATAACAGAGCCTCGATAATCTGTGGAATAATAATAGTAATAATAGTCTTTACATATGAGTAAGAGCTGTCTGCTCAAGATATAACTCCATATCTATCAGAGGATCTCTAACTATATTCTAAAGATCTGAGAATCCTGAGATTACCAGAGGATCAGGTGTCAGATCTCTACATTCTAAACTTCTGAGATTACCAGAGGATCAGGTGCAGATCTCTACATTATAAAGATCTTAGAATCCTGAGACTACCAGAGGATCAAGTGCCAGATCTCTACATAATAATGATCTGAGATTACCAGAGGATCAGATGTCAGATCTCTATCTACATTCTAAAGATCTAAAATTACCGGAGGATCAGGTGTCAGATCTATACATTCTAAAGATCTGAGAATTCTGATTTTACCAGAGGAGCAGGTGTCAGATATCTACATTCTAAAGATCTGAGATTAGCAGAGGATCAGGTGTCAGATTTCTAACTACATTCTAAAGATCTGAGAATCCTGAGATCACCAGGGGATCAGGTGTCAGATCTCTACATTCTAAAGATCTGAGATTATCAGAGGATCAAGGGCCTGATTCAGAGATGCAATTTCACGGCACTTAGGTGCGTATATTTAAGATCCTAGAAAATTCGCAAAACTGCGCATGCGTAGTAATAGTGCAACGCCGTTTACGCAGCGGTTAGGAGCGTAAGTCTGAATCGCACGCAAGCACTTAACATCTTAAGTGCTGCGAATCTTTAAGATCTTAAGGATTTGCATGGAAATGGGCGGGGGGAGGCAGGGAAATGAGGGAAAGTGGGCGCGGGCTGACACTTAGGATCTTAAATGAACGCTCCCACGTCACTTAAGATCCCAAATGACAGCGTATAGTTAAGGCAAGTCAATGGTGGTCTAAGTTTAAGATCCACCGCTGTTTGCAAGGGGAGTGTCTGTTTATGCAGTGGGCTGGAACCTGCTAAGATCTTAGCAAAGGTGCGTATATTTGCGATCTTTTCGCAATCGCATCTCTGAATCAGCCCCCAAGTGTCGGATTTCTAACTACATTCTAAAAATCTGAGAATCCTGAAATTACCAGGGGATCAGGTGTCAGATCTCTACATTCTAATGCTCTGAGATTACCAGAGGATCAGGTGTCAGATCTCTACATTGGTAATCTCAGATCTTTAGAGAGGATCATATGTCAGATCTCTAACTACATTCTAAAGATCTGCGAATCCTGAGATTAACAGAGGATCAGGTGTCAGATCTCTATCTACATTCTAAAGATCTGAGATTACCAGAGGATCAGGTGTCAGATCGCTACCTACATTCTAAAGATCTGAGATTATCAGAGGATCAGGTGTCAAATCTCTGCATCCTGAGATTACCAGAGGATCAGTGATCAGGAGATCTACTACGTTTTCTAAGTCTCTTGTGTCTATAGCTGGAAGTTTGAGTGAAAAGTAGATCTCTACTAGATGACTCCTGAGATTGCAGGGATCACTGAGGGGATCAGGGGATCTTTACTACGCTAGTAATCTGCCTTTCCGTTCATGGTTTTTTGGCAATTTTCTAGGTTTTGTGACAGCTCTTATACAACTTAATACAGCTGCTTGCCCATATATCCTCTTTTAATCCCAAGGGTATTGACATCTAGATTACTACGGTGGCAATTAGAGGACCTTGCATACTTACAATCTTACTAGCAAGGAATTTTAACAAACACCTATAGCTCCTATTTGGTCTAAAGGAGAAGACCTTACATCACAGTATATATTGATGGTTTCATGGTGTTCTGAGGCACTTGTTTTTATTGTATTCCTAAAGCCTGTAGTTGTCTGATCAACAACTAACAGGCCTCGATAATCTGTGGAACAATAATAGTAATAATAGTCTTTACATAGGAGTAAGAGCTGTCTGCTCAAGATATAACTCCATATCTATCAGAGGATCTCTAACTATATTTTAAAGATCTGAGAATCCTGAGATTATCAGAGGATCAGGTGTCAGATCCCTACATTATAAAAATCTGAGAATCCTGAGATTAACAGAGGATCAGGTCTCAGTTCTCTACATTCTAAAGATCTGAGAATACCAGAGGATCAGATGTCAGATCTCCATCTTCATTCTAAAGATCTAAAATTACCGGAGGATCAGGTGTCAGATCTATACATTCTAAAGATCTGCGAATCCTGAGATTACCAGAGGATCAGGTGTCAGATCTCTAACTACATTCTAAAGATCTGAGTTTACGAGAGGATCATGGGTCAGATCTCCACCTATATTCTAAAAATCCGAGATTACCAGAGGATCAGGTGTCAGATCGCTACCTACATTCTAAAGATCTGAGAATTCTGAGATTATCAGAGGATCAGGTGTCAAATCTCTGCATCCTGAGATTACCAGAGGATCAGTGATCAGGAGATCTACTACGTTTTCTAAGTCTCTTGTGTCTATAGCTGGAAGTTTGAGTGAAAAGTAGATCTCTACTAGATGACACCTGAGATTACAGGGATCACTGAGGGGATCAGGGGATCTTTACTGCGCTAGTAATCTGCCTTTCCGTTCTTCATGGTTTTTTGGCAATGTTCTAGGTTTTGTGACAGCTCTTATACAATGAAGTGTTGTGTACAGTGGTCTAGGGGGGAATTAGAAAAACACATTTGGTTAAGACGAAGGAGATATTGGTATGGAAGGCAGTGCAGAGATATAAGAAATATAAAGAAGATATCTACAAGATAGGAAAACTAGGATAGAGCGCTAGAAATCACTCACCTGGGTCTGCTCTCCCCAGCTCACATAATGCAAAGAGAAAAACAAAATGTTATGAGCGCTAATCAAACTAGTAGTTCCAATTAAAAAATGAACATAGGCTGCTATTTAAAAAAAAGTGTAATAGAGTTTAATCACATTAATAGCAATATAAAATAAACATACAACTGAGCCCTTTCCCAATGAAAACATAAGCTAAGCGATTGCCAGATAGCTAAATAAGCAAATAAAAAAGCAGCTGAGGTGTTTGATAATGATAACGGGCTAGAGTAGCAATAAGAAGTCACGTAGAGTGGTGCATCATAACCAGGAGTGTACTGGATAAGCAGAGATATCGGGCATGTGGAAAAAACATATATATATATATATATATACAAACAAATTACTTTATAAACTGATTTGAAGCAAACTCTATCTTGGATATATATATATACTTGGTAACACGGATCCTTGGATATAGGACAAGAAACAAAAATTAATAAATGATAATAGTAGTAAACCAATTCAAACAGTTAATAGTAGTAAGCCATATATTGATATATAACTGTTTGAATTGGTTTACTACTATTATCATTTATTCATTTTTGTTTCTGTTTAACTGCTAAATTCCTGAATCTTAACCTGCAGCACCATGTCTAGTAGATTTAGACCATAAGGCGAACTCCAATTTTAGTATTACTTGTGTATTACATATTTTATCAGTTGTTACAAAAGTAATTTCTGGCTCCTGTTTATAGAAAGTTTCTATTTTAATTCTGGTGCTTTCATATGCTGACAATGTTACGCATGTGATTTACAGGTGCCACATAATGGATCAACTAACTTGGGCTTTTAAACAGACATGTATGGACGGTCTAATCATTCCTTCCGATGAAACGCGTCAAGGCTTTAAAATAACTTTTAGGAGCCACGCCAGTCGAAATGATAGACGGAAACAATTTTCATCAGTGCACAAAAGCATGTGTAGTACAGCCAACAATGAGAACTTACCACTATATATAGATAAAAGACAATCACTTACCCCCTGCCTCTTGGTGTCTGCCAGTCCTGAACCCGAAAGTGCCGCTAGCCCCAGGTTGCCCTGGCAACCTGGGTTAATAAAACCCTATTGAAGAAACTAGGAAATAAAGGTCAAATGCAAGGATATGGTGACTAAGGTTAAGCTGGCAGTGTGTAGGAGATATTTGTCAGCAAGGGGGATAAGCATCGTGAGGATTGTATGCTCAGTGTCACATTTATATGGGAAAAAGCGAGTGCCCACAATAGAACTTCTACTGAGAGGAATAAATGATATACCCACATTAAAGAACACAGAGCAGAGTCCTATCTACCCATGAAAAAGAAGTATTAAGTCGTGGTCTTTCCTTTCTGTCCCTACTAAAGACTTCCAAGAATTACAATGGAAGATAGACCACCATAGGTTAGCCCGTACCTTAAAACTAAAAGAATATTTTGACCTCCATCCTAAAGAACAACAACAGGATGATATGTTCAACCAATTCAAAGTTCCATCGACCTTTGACCCTGTTACCAGCAACCCATCCATTAAGAACTTTTTGAGACTCTTAGATGAAGGAATGATGAAGGCTGCAACACAACTTCCTTCTATAAGACCCAACCTCAGGCCCCCCCCCCCAACAAGTAGCCCTAAGGCAACTACAACAGGAACCTGACCAGCGGACAGGGGAGGGGGCATTGTTAGATAGACTAAAGCAAAATACTGCAACAAAATCAAGAGGCAACTGTCGGACTGACATATATATAAAAAATATAATCCAACCATTGAATATAAGTAGTGGGTGGATGCACTCCTGGATGAAGCTGTCAGCAATAACTTCATACCAGCTAAAACGGCATAAGCTCACCGTGTTAAATTCCCAATTACACCTATCCTATATACGGTCCATAAGGACCTAGTGAGCCCACCTGGCCGGCCCATTATATCAGCAAGCCCCTATCACAATTTGTGGCTGTTTTCCTGCAGCCCAGAGTGCAGAAGCAGCCCACCTTTCTCAAGGACACCACACATCTCCTAAACTTGCTTGGGTCCTTAACAAACTTCCCTGAGGTATTCTTCCTCTGCACAGTGGATGTCAGCAGCCTGTGTACCAACATACCCCATGGGGATGGTATACAGACGGTAACAACTCTACTCCAACAAGACAGTGAGTATATGGGCCCACCTCCAACATTACTTACCAGCATGCTAATTCTGAACTGTAACTATTTTACATTTGATGGCTGCCTTTACCTTCAACGCCAGGGATGTGCCATGGGTTCAAACACGGCACCAGCCTACGCGAATGCGTTCATGTTCGTGGTGGAAAAGGCCCTATTTCTGCAAAATAAGGAATGCAAGGACCATCTTAAGGTATTTCTTTCTATTTCTTAGGTACATAGACGACATCTTAATTATCTGGACAGGCACTTGCAAACAGTTTACAGAATCCATGGAAACGTAAATATAAAAATAAAATATATGTTTTTCAATCAGTGATAGTGAAATTCCGTACCTTGATGTGATGATCTCCAGGGCACTTAATGGCCTAAACACCATGATGTATAACAAACCCACCGATAAAAACCTATTGTTGCATGCAAAGAGTCACCACCCTAGGAGTCTCATACAGTCATTACCGTACTCTCTACTAATACGTGTTAAGCAAATTAACAATGATAAAAATACAGATAAAACACAGATGACTGAAACCTTGAATAAGTTTAAAGCAAGGGGTTATGGATCAACAACTCTAAGAGAAGCCTAGAAATCTCCAGGGATACCACACTGGCCCAACGTCCCACTAAGAAATTAGAAAACAAAATCCCCTGGGTCACTCAACACAACCACTTGAGCTTTTTCGGAAAGAAGGCATCAAGATCCCTGTGGCCAATTATTTCTACTGATAGAACTCTACCGGTCTTCAAGGCTCAGACCCTACTACCTAGCTTCACTAAGTCAAAAAATCTTAAAGATTTATTATGCAAGAACGATATTAGGACCAACAGAAAATAGACAAGTAATTTCCTGACTAAACCAGCAGGCTGCTATAAAAGCCTTAGATGTATCACCTGCCAGCAGATGCGGACTGGCAGTACATTCCAGAATTTTAGGAACGGGAAAACCTACAGAATTAGACGCGTTATTACGTGCTCTTCCAGGTTTGTCATGTATATGATTATATGCCCCTGCCACAAACTTTATATTGGCAAGACAAGCTGCATGCAGAAAGAGAGACTTGTACTCCACAAATCAGCCATCAGGATAGCCTTAGGAGGAGGAAAACAGGACCAGCCGGTGGCAAAACACTGGGTGGCCATTAAAACATACACTGAAAGACTTCAGCGATGGGGATAGATCATACAGTATCCCCTCTCTGGAACGTAGAGGTGACCGTGACCGCATTCTACAAAGAAGGGAGAGCACTTGGATCCACAGACTTGACACCGTGGCTCCAAATGGAGTAAATAAACTACTGCCCTTAATATGCTTTCTGTAATTTTACTCTAACTCTATTGTCAACTTTATTATTCTTCTAATCCTTTTTTGTACCTTCTTAGGCTGATTTCTTTTTTGACTTCAACTCCTGCTTTTCTTTAAAAAATGTTGCCGTATACTGGATATCTTCCAGCACAGGCTCCGTTATGTGCCTCCCCTTCCTTCCAAACATCGCTGTTTTACTAGGCTCATGCCCTTTTGTGGATCGATTACCTTTATCCATATTGGACCCCAAACATTCCCTTTCGGGGCCCTCTTCACATATTTCTATCATGCTTCCTTCTTTTGTATCTTTAGTTAATATAAACCCTTGGGACTATACATATAGTTTGCCATCCTGTTATAACTAGGGTGTACTAGCTGTCCTGACATCTCTGGACCACATAATTAATGCCTAGTTCCCAGCTTATCCTATGGTAATCCGCTCTGTGTTCTTTAATGTGGGTATATACTTCATTCCTCTCAGTAGAGGTTCCATTGTGGGCGCTTGCTTTTTCCCATATAAATGTGACACTGAGCATACAATGCTTATCACCCTTGATGACAAATATCTCCTACACACTGCCAGCTTAACCTTCGTCACCATATCCTTGCATTTGACCTTTATTTCCTAGTTTCTTCAATAGGGTTTTATTAACCCAGACGGAAGCACTATGGGCCTGATCCAGACCTACGCTCGCATGCGAGCTAACGCTGATCGTAAGCGTAAAAACGGCAGAAAAAAAACGCACTGCGCATCTGCATAGTGACAACTTCCGGTCTTACCAAAGACCTTTTCGTAGCGGCGATTCTGGCGCCCGTATTGTTTGCGTTTTTTTCGACAAAGGGGCGTATTTAAAGTACGAAGTTAGTTCGGACGCTGGAGTTAAGGAATGTAGGCGGGGGGGACATTTAAATTATACAGTATGGACGTGCTAAGCGTCGTTTATACGCAATGAACGTACGGACGGCCGCGGGAACGAACACAAAAGTTAGGGTAGGGTTTGCCGAGCGTATGGATGATAAACTATGTACGAGCAAGCGAGTGCCTATTGCCGTGCATCGGTGGTACGTTCGGCGATAATACGCTACACACACCAGCGTAGGTCTGGATCAGGCTCCATGTCTCTGTTCCAATGAAATATGTACACAGAACCTTTTCAAATATTCTACACCTTCGGTCTTTACCCATATCTGTCCTCTTATATGATACAGCATTTTGCTTAACAAGTACTGGGTTATGTTTATGGTTTAAGGTTACTATTTATCCCACAGTCTTGACACTTGTTTTTATTGTAACTTAATTGTTGACACACTGCCCCCCCCCCCCAGCGACCGCCTGTCACTTTCCCCCCCAGCGATCGGCTGTCAGTTTCCCCCCGCCTGCGTTGCCAGGACAACCTGAGGCGGCTGGGGCTAGCAGCATTTTCGGGTTCGGGACTGGCAGACACCATGGGGCTGGGGTTAAGTGATTGTCTTTTATCTATATATAGTGGTAAGTTCTCACTGTTGGCTGTACTACACATGCTTTTGTGCCCTGATGAAAATTGTTTCACAACAATTGAAGTGTTTGTATGGCGACAAACTATTGAATTATTAAATTTAGAAAAAAACTTCTTTACTGTAAACAAAGTTTCCGTGAGTGCCTTCCTTTGGACTGTGTATACACATACATATATATAATGTTTTTTTTCACATGCCCGATATCTCTGCTTATCCAGTACACTCCTGGTTATGATGCACCACTCTACCTGACTTCTTATTGCTACTCTAGCCCGTTATCATTATCAAACACCTCAGCTGCTTTTTTATTTGCTTATTTAGCTATCTGGCAATCGCTTAGCTTATATTTTCATTGGGAAAGGGCTCAGTTGTATGTCTGTTTTATATTGCTAATAATGGGGTAGATCCTGAACAACGTTTGCCGTACGTTTGTTCGCGTAGCGTATTTTCGCGTACGTAAATTCGCTACGCTACCCTTAACACACCCCCTGCACGGACGTATTTTGTGAAAATACGCTACCCAAACCCTACCTTAACTTTTCCATACGTAACACAATACGTCCGCTAACGGGCGTACAGACTACGCGAACGTACGCAGCTTAGCACGCCCATACTGTACACTTTAAATACCCCCCCGCCTACTTCACGTAATTCTCACGTATTCGTCGCTAACGTAATTTTGGCACGCCCACACGTAATTACTTACGTTCGCAATACGTGAATAATCCTTACGTTAGAAAATACGCTACGCGAATGTGCGTATTTTCTGCTGTGCGCATGCGCAGTTCAATCAAAACTGCGAATTTACGTGTATACCACACGTAAATTCGCAGAAATGCGTAGTACAGGATCTGCCCCAATGTGATTAAACTCTATTACACTTTTTTTAAACAGCAGCCTGTGTCCATTTTTAAATTGGAACTACTAGTTTGCTTAGCGATCATCACATTTGGTTAAGGCTTAATGGTGTTTCCTTTACCCCATTGATGGTCTTTATGTTAAATCCTATATCACTCTGCTCAGAAATGATGGGATTTGCCAGGTGACGTCTCACCTTCTTGACTTGTGATGAGCATCCGATTATCTGCTGGGATTTTCTCCCATTTGAACATTGGTGCTGGGATACTTTCTGAGACAGAGCATCGGAGATGAATCTTTCCTCCTTCCTGACTGTGGCCTTCACTGAAACACTCAGGGCTGGAGGGTGGAACTAAAGGGACAGATATAAGAACAAGAAAGATAGTCACTTATACAGTAAAAGTGCCATGAAGACTCACCAATAATGTTACACACAATCTTAATCCAATGTAACAGAGGGACAACACTGCTTCCTTCCTCTTCTATTGCACCATGTCTATTTATGACATCTTTTGTTACATTATAGATATCCTGTAGAGTGATTCATTATAAAATGTGGCAAAATGCTGAATTTATTTACAGTATATATAAATACAGATCCGATGACCTCTTGAAAGCAGAGATCATACGGATTCGATGACCTCTTCAAAGCAGAGGAGATGAAGTTCTTACCAAGAACAGAAAGTCCAACCAGACCTATGTTCGGTGTTGCCCCATCAGGTGGGTTGATGACTGTGCACTGGTATGTTCCAGTGTCAGCTGTACGGGTTTGATTAATAAAGATACTCGCATCCTGCGTTGGCTGGAAGGCAAATGAAACCCGACCCATATATTCACTTAAACTTTCCACTATCTGCCCCTGTTCATAGGAGATGACCTGTCCATACAAAGACAAAAGGATGACAGCAAGATAGTGCAAGAGATGACTTTTTTATCATTTATTCTACACAATTCAAAACGCAAATAACATAATAGAGGAATTCAAATTCCGTAACCAACAGCATTACTAATAAGAAGATCCTGACACTCGTTCAGATCTGTGAAATATAACTACCTACCATACTGCCTTATGCCTCAATCTCTCCTGCCATATATCCTTGTGTCCATACTCTACCGTCTTACCTCATCATGGACCGTATTCACACCTAAGTATGGAATGTACGTGCATCATTTTACCATCCTTTAAACTGCGCATTCCCAGAACCAAAATATACACAAAGAAACCATGGCCGCCTGATTCACATACACGGACGTCTGATTTAGGTCTGATGCAGGCATCAGCACGGAACAAGTCCTGCATGCGTGGCTAGAGAGGACTCTTAATGTACAGTATGTGCATGCCAGCAGAGTAAGGATTCACAGGGAAGAGCCCTGTGGAAACTAACACACGTTAGTTGAGGAACTGTATTGTTTTCTGTGAGGCCAAGCGTCTTCTCTTACTTATATCAGGCCACACCTTCTGCGTGTTTATAATCAATGAATGTGTGTTTATAATCAATGAATGTGTGTTTATAATCAATGAATGTGTGTTTATACTCAATGAATGTGTTTATACTCAATAAATGTGTTTTTACTCAATGGATGTGTGTTTATAATCAGTTGATGTGTGTTTATAATCAATGGATGTGTTTATAAACATTGAATGTGTGTATAATCAATGACTGTGTTTATAAACAATCGATGTATTTATAATCAAAGTGTTTATAATCAAAAGATTTGTTTATAATCAATGAATGTGTTTGTAATCAATGGATGTGTTTATAATCTATGGATGTGTTTATAATCTATGGATGTTTTTATAATCTATGGATGCGTTTATAATTAATGGATGTGTGTTTATAATCAATTAATGCGTTTATAATCAATGGATTTGTCTTTATAATCAATAAATGTGTTTATAATTAATGAATGTGTTTATACTCAATGGATGTGTTTATAAGCAATGAATGTGTTTCTAATCAATGAATGTGTTTATAAATTTAACGAATAAAGACTCGATTTTAGACTCTAATGCTGATTTTAATTTTTTTTTGCTAGACCTTAACTATGTAAAGTTGTTTTTTTGGGTATAGTTTGATAATGTTTTTTAAAAAAAAACTAATTACCTTTAAATTTTTTTAATCAAACACAATTACATTTACACCTACCGGTATATAACTATAGCGGTTGTATATTTTGGTTTTATTTTTTAAAATTCCTTTGTAAATATTTTACGAAACTTTCTATATGTAGTGGTTCACTATTTATATTACTTCATACAGTATTTGTTTATGTTTTTTGTAAAGTATGTCATGTTTATTTTTAATTCTGGTTTTATTTTTTTGGTTATATTTTATTACAAATGTTAATGACAGCACTTGATGTTTATATAAAACATTTTATTTTTATTTATTACTTTTCCAGAGCCTGATTAGTGCGTTTAGTTACGTATCTTAGATTTATAATCAGAGCGTTTATTTACGTATCTTTGATTTATAATTAGAGCGGTTAGTTACGTATCTTTGTTTATAATCAGTGCGTTTAATTATGTATCTTTGATTAATAATAAGTGCGTTTAGTTACATGTCTTTGATTTATAATCAGAGCGTTTAGTTACGTGTCTCACCTCCTCGTATTCCTATCTCTAATCCAAACTCTACTGTCATACCTCTACATATTCCTATCTCTAATCCAAACTCTACTGTCATACCTCTACATATTCCTATCTCTAATCCAAACTCTACTGTCATACCTCTACATATTCCTATCTCTAATCCAAACTCTACTGTCATACCTCTACATATTCCTATCTCTAATCCAAACTCTACTGTCATACCTCTACATATTCCTATCTCTAATCCAAACTCTACTGTCATACCTCTACATATTCCTATCTCTAATCCAAACTCTACTGTCATACCTCTACATATTCCTATCTCTAATCCAAACTCTACTGTCATACCTCTACATATTCCTATCTCTAATCCAAACTCTACTGTCATACCTCTACATATTCCTATCTCTAATCCAAACTCTACTGTCATACCTCTACATATTCCTATCTCTAATCCAAACTCTACTGTCATACCTCTACATATTCCTATCTCTAATCCAAACTCTACTGTCATACCTCTACATATTCCTATCTCTAATCCAAACTCTACTGTCATACCTCTACATATTCCTATCTCTAATCCAAACTCTACTGTCATACCTCTACATATTCCTATCTCTAATCCAAACTCTACTGTCATACCTCTACATATTCCTATCTCTAATCCAAACTCTACTGTCATACCTCTACATATTCCTATCTCTAATCCAAACTCTACTGTCATACCTCTACATATTCCTATCTCTAATCCAAACTCTACTGTCATACCTCTACATATTCCTATCTCTAATCCAAACTCTACTGTCATACCTCTACATATTCCTATCTCTAATCCAAACTCTACTGTCATACCTCTACATATTCCTATCTCTAATCCAAACTCTACTGTCATACCTCTACATATTCCTATCTCTAATCCAAACTCTACTGTCATACCTCTACATATTCCTATCTCTAATCCAAACTCTACTGTCATACCTCTACATATTCCTATCTCTAATCCAAACTCTACTGTCATACCTCTACATATTCCTATCTCTAATCCAAACTCTACTGTCATACCTCTACATATTCCTATCTCTAATCCAAACTCTACTGTCATACCTCTACATATTCCTATCTCTAATCCAAACTCTACTGTCATACCTCTACATATTCCTATCTCTAATCCAAACTCTACTGTCATACCTCTACATATTCCTATCTCTAATCCAAACTCTACTGTCATACCTCTACATATTCCTATCTCTAATCCAAACTCTACTGTCATACCTCTACATATTCCTATCTCTAATCCAAACTCTACTGTCATACCTCTACATATTCCTATCTCTAATCCAAACTCTACTGTCATACCTCTACATATTCCTATCTCTAATCCAAACTCTACTGTCATACCTCTACATATTCCTATCTCTAATCCAAACTCTACTGTCATACCTCTACATATTCCTATCTCTAATCCAAACTCTACTGTCATACCTCTACATATTCCTATCTCTAATCCAAACTCTACTGTCATACCTCTACATATTCCTATCTCTAATCCAAACTCTACTGTCATACCTCTACATATTCCTATCTCTAATCCAAACTCTACTGTCATACCTCTACATATTCCTATCTCTAATCCAAACTCTACTGTCATACCTCTACATATTCCTATCTCTAATCCAAACTCTACTGTCATACCTCTACATATTCCTATCTCTAATCCAAACTCTACTGTCATACCTCTACATATTCCTATCTCTAATCCAAACTCTACTGTCATACCTCTACATATTCCTATCTCTAATCCAAACTCTACTGTCATACCTCTACATATTCCTATCTCTAATCCAAACTCTACTGTCATACCTCTACATATTCCTATCTCTAATCCAAACTCTACTGTCATACCTCTACATATTCCTATCTCTAATCCAAACTCTACTGTCATACCTCTACATATTCCTATCTCTAATCCAAACTCTACTGTCATACCTCTACATATTCCTATCTCTAATCCAAACTCTACTGTCATACCTCTACATATTCCTATCTCTAATCCAAACTCTACTGTCATACCTCTACATATTCCTATCTCTAATCCAAACTCTACTGTCATACCTCTACATATTCCTATCTCTAATCCAAACTCTACTGTCATACCTCTACATATTCCTATCTCTAATCCAAACTCTACTGTCATACCTCTACATATTCCTATCTCTAATCCAAACTCTACTGTCATACCTCTACATATTCCTATCTCTAATCCAAACTCTACTGTCATACCTCTACATATTCCTATCTCTAATCCAAACTCTACTGTCATACCTCTACATATTCCTATCTCTAATCCAAACTCTACTGTCATACCTCTACATATTCCTATCTCTAATCCAAACTCTACTGTCATACCTCTACATATTCCTATCTCTAATCCAAACTCTACTGTCATACCTCTACATATTCCTATCTCTAATCCAAACTCTACTGTCATACCTCTACATATTCCTATCTCTAATCCAAACTCTACTGTCATACCTCTACATATTCCTATCTCTAATCCAAACTCTACTGTCATACCTCTACATATTCCTATCTCTAATCCAAACTCTACTGTCATACCTCTACATATTCCTATCTCTAATCCAAACTCTACTGTCATACCTCTACATATTCCTATCTCTAATCCAAACTCTACTGTCATACCTCTACATATTCCTATCTCTAATCCAAACTCTACTGTCATACCTCTACATATTCCTATCTCTAATCCAAACTCTACTGTCATACCTCTACATATTCCTATCTCTAATCCAAACTCTACTGTCATACCTCTACATATTCCTATCTCTAATCCAAACTCTACTGTCATACCTCTACATATTCCTATCTCTAATCCAAACTCTACTGTCATACCTCTACATATTCCTATCTCTAATCCAAACTCTACTGTCATACCTCTACATATTCCTATCTCTAATCCAAACTCTACTGTCATACCTCTACATATTCCTATCTCTAATCCAAACTCTACTGTCATACCTCTACATATTCCTATCTCTAATCCAAACTCTACTGTCATACCTCTACATATTCCTATCTCTAATCCAAACTCTACTGTCATACCTCTACATATTCCTATCTCTAATCCAAACTCTACTGTCATACCTCTACATATTCCTATCTCTAATCCAAACTCTACTGTCATACCTCTACATATTCCTATCTCTAATCCAAACTCTACTGTCATACCTCTACATATTCCTATCTCTAATCCAAACTCTACTGTCATACCTCTACATATTCCTATCTCTAATCCAAACTCTACTGTCATACCTCTACATATTCCTATCTCTAATCCAAACTCTACTGTCATACCTCTACATATTCCTATCTCTAATCCAAACTCTACTGTCATACCTCTACATATTCCTATCTCTAATCCAAACTCTACTGTCATACCTCTACATATTCCTATCTCTAATCCAAACTCTACTGTCATACCTCTACATATTCCTATCTCTAATCCAAACTCTACTGTCATACCTCTACATATTCCTATCTCTAATCCAAACTCTACTGTCATACCTCTACATATTCCTATCTCTAATCCAAACTCTACTGTCATACCTCTACATATTCCTATCTCTAATCCAAACTCTACTGTCATACCTCTACATATTCCTATCTCTAATCCAAACTCTACTGTCATACCTCTACATATTCCTATCTCTAATCCAAACTCTACTGTCATACCTCTACATATTCCTATCTCTAATCCAAACTCTACTGTCATACCTCTACATATTCCTATCTCTAATCCAAACTCTACTGTCATACCTCTACATATTCCTATCTCTAATCCAAACTCTACTGTCATACCTCTACATATTCCTATCTCTAATCCAAACTCTACTGTCATACCTCTACATATTCCTATCTCTAATCCAAACTCTACTGTCATACCTCTACATATTCCTATCTCTAATCCAAACTCTACTGTCATACCTCTACATATTCCTATCTCTAATCCAAACTCTACTGTCATACCTCTACATATTCCTATCTCTAATCCAAACTCTACTGTCATACCTCTACATATTCCTATCTCTAATCCAAACTCTACTGTCATACCTCTACATATTCCTATCTCTAATCCAAACTCTACTGTCATACCTCTACATATTCCTATCTCTAATCC
This sequence comes from Limnodynastes dumerilii, assembly GCA_011038615.1. Classification (NCBI taxonomy): domain Eukaryota; kingdom Metazoa; phylum Chordata; class Amphibia; order Anura; family Limnodynastidae; genus Limnodynastes; species Limnodynastes dumerilii. The sequence continues at coordinate 34,345 of WWET01005133.1, forward strand.
AAACTCTACTGTCATACCTCTACATATTCCTATCTCTAATCCAAACTCTACTGTCATACCTCTACATATTCCTATCTCTAATCCAAACTCTACTGTCATACCTCTACATATTCCTATCTCTAATCCAAACTCTACTGTCATACCTCTACATATTCCTATCTCTAATCCAAACTCTACTGTCATACCTCTACATATTCCTATCTCTAATCCAAACTCTACTGTCATACCTCTACATATTCCTATCTCTAATCCAAACTCTACTGTCATACCTCTACATATTCCTATCTCTAATCCAAACTCTACTGTCATACCTCTACATATTCCTATCTCTAATCCAAACTCTACTGTCATACCTCTACATATTCCTATCTCTAATCCAAACTCTACTGTCATACCTCTACATATTCCTATCTCTAATCCAAACTCTACTGTCATACCTCTACATATTCCTATCTCTAATCCAAACTCTACTGTCATACCTCTACATATTCCTATCTCTAATCCAAACTCTACTGTCATACCTCTACATATTCCTATCTCTAATCCAAACTCTACTGTCATACCTCTACATATTCCTATCTCTAATCCAAACTCTACTGTCATACCTCTACATATTCCTATCTCTAATCCAAACTCTACTGTCATACCTCTACATATTCCTATCTCTAATCCAAACTCTACTGTCATACCTCTACATATTCCTATCTCTAATCCAAACTCTACTGTCATACCTCTACATATTCCTATCTCTAATCCAAACTCTACTGTCATACCTCTACATATTCCTATCTCTAATCCAAACTCTACTGTCATACCTCTACATATTCCTATCTCTAATCCAAACTCTACTGTCATACCTCTACATATTCCTATCTCTAATCCAAACTCTACTGTCATACCTCTACATATTCCTATCTCTAATCCAAACTCTACTGTCATACCTCTACATATTCCTATCTCTAATCCAAACTCTACTGTCATACCTCTACATATTCCTATCTCTAATCCAAACTCTACTGTCATACCTCTACATATTCCTATCTCTAATCCAAACTCTACTGTCATACCTCTACATATTCCTATCTCTAATCCAAACTCTACTGTCATACCTCTACATATTCCTATCTCTAATCCAAACTCTACTGTCATACCTCTACATATTCCTATCTCTAATCCAAACTCTACTGTCATACCTCTACATATTCCTATCTCTAATCCAAACTCTACTGTCATACCTCTACATATTCCTATCTCTAATCCAAACTCTACTGTCATACCTCTACATATTCCTATCTCTAATCCAAACTCTACTGTCATACCTCTACATATTCCTATCTCTAATCCAAACTCTACTGTCATACCTCTACATATTCCTATCTCTAATCCAAACTCTACTGTCATACCTCTACATATTCCTATCTCTAATCCAAACTCTACTGTCATACCTCTACATATTCCTATCTCTAATCCAAACTCTACTGTCATACCTCTACATATTCCTATCTCTAATCCAAACTCTACTGTCATACCTCTACATATTCCTATCTCTAATCCAAACTCTACTGTCATACCTCTACATATTCCTATCTCTAATCCAAACTCTACTGTCATACCTCTACATATTCCTATCTCTAATCCAAACTCTACTGTCATACCTCTACATATTCCTATCTCTAATCCAAACTCTACTGTCATACCTCTACATATTCCTATCTCTAATCCAAACTCTACTGTCATACCTCTACATATTCCTATCTCTAATCCAAACTCTACTGTCATACCTCTACATATTCCTATCTCTAATCCAAACTCTACTGTCATACCTCTACATATTCCTATCTCTAATCCAAACTCTACTGTCATACCTCTACATATTCCTATCTCTAATCCAAACTCTACTGTCATACCTCTACATATTCCTATCTCTAATCCAAACTCTACTGTCATACCTCTACATATTCCTATCTCTAATCCAAACTCTACTGTCATACCTCTACATATTCCTATCTCTAATCCAAACTCTACTGTCATACCTCTACATATTCCTATCTCTAATCCAAACTCTACTGTCATACCTCTACATATTCCTATCTCTAATCCAAACTCTACTGTCATACCTCTACATATTCCTATCTCTAATCCAAACTCTACTGTCATACCTCTACATATTCCTATCTCTAATCCAAACTCTACTGTCATACCTCTACATATTCCTATCTCTAATCCAAACTCTACTGTCATACCTCTACATATTCCTATCTCTAATCCAAACTCTACTGTCATACCTCTACATATTCCTATCTCTAATCCAAACTCTACTGTCATACCTCTACATATTCCTATCTCTAATCCAAACTCTACTGTCATACCTCTACATATTCCTATCTCTAATCCAAACTCTACTGTCATACCTCTACATATTCCTATCTCTAATCCAAACTCTACTGTCATACCTCTACATATTCCTATCTCTAATCCAAACTCTACTGTCATACCTCTACATATTCCTATCTCTAATCCAAACTCTACTGTCATACCTCTACATATTCCTATCTCTAATCCAAAATAACACACAGTATATCTCTCTGTATCTCTGTATAACACACTGTATATCTCTGTATAACACACAGTATATCTCTCTGTATAACACACAGTATATCTCTCTGTATCTCTGTATAACACACAGTATATCTGTCTCTGTATAACACACACTATATCTCTGCCTCTTATAGCACATAGTACATCTCTTTTTATAAGACACATTATATCAATCTGTCTCTGTATAAGGCACATGCTATCTCTGTATAACTTACCTGTGAGGGTGAGGTGTAGGAGACAGAGCAGGGCTGGGATCATGATTTGTATTTCTGAGGCCGCACAAGTGTAACAAGTCCCGGGTCATCCTCAATCAGCCCCCATCAGCCCTTCCCCCTCCTCATTATCAGTGAATTTCTCTCGCTCCATTTATTCTTTCCCACTAACTCCTTTTCCTGTCTCTCTGTATGACACTGTCTCTCTCTATTACACCGTCTCTCTCTATTACACTGTCTCTCTATGACACTGTCACTCCCTTTTACACTGTCTCTCTGTATGACCTTACATCTATTACACTGTCTCTATTTTACCCGCTCTCTAACACTCTCTATTAGCCTTACTCTGTATTACACTCTCTGTCCGTTACCCTTTTCTCTTTTACACTGTGGACCTGATTCAGAGGTGCGCTTCCGTCTATTTTTTAGACGGAAGCGCAGAGAAAATGGCCGCTGAGCATGCCCAGATCGGGAGCGCTCACAGCATCCGACAGTGTCTACATCCGACCGGGCTGCGCCTGTGGAGGAATATTTAAATGAGAAAAGAGTCGCTTTTCTCATTTAAATATAGTTTCCACTGCGGTCCGCTGGCCGTTTAATTAGCCGCACACTTGCACCATCTCAAGAGATGGTGCAAAGTGTAGGCACAGCTCAGCGGAGCTGAAAAAAAGTTAATTAAAGTAAAAAAAACTTCTGGTAAAAAATAATAAATATTCCTCCACAGGCGCAGCCCGGTCGGATGGTCCTCGCAGCCCGGTCAGGTCCTATATCACAAATTTAGCCCAGATTCTCATACAGACTAAGCACATAAAGCCAATGGCCCAATACACATGTATAGATCAATGTAGCAGCTGACTCCAAATAATGGGCAGATCATTTGGTAATACTAGGTAGTCTCAATTCCAATCCGCTTTAAAAAAAAAAATACCATACTGATAACAAGGTATATATCCTTTCAGAATGTTCCACTGTATCAATGGTAGGGGATAGAGAGGTAAATCACTGTAAATGGCCAGCAATTATATATCTCTGAGGCTTAGACCATGCACAAATAATGTAGAAAACGCTTGTACTTAGCTCTCCCTTTAGGTAGAAGGCTGCGTATAGTCTCCAGTGGCTCTCCGCTGACTTCTCCCCATTCTCAATAGAAAGGTGCAATAGAAAGGTGCAGATATTCTCGGCAATGGTATAGACCTCAAAGGCTCCTCACAAGACAGGAGGACACAGCTCAAAAGATGGTAGCGGCTAATAGCGGTTTCAGTGAGTCGGTAGTTAGACCCTCGTGTCCGGTATTAGGAGAGGAGATCCAGGCTTTTGTTCTTTCCCCGCTGCAGGGGGATACGGTCTGGGATCTATAATTACCAGCCCGGCCCAATCACTTGGCGCATTCTGTGACTGGGTTCATATACTCCTTATTCGGCTGTAGTTTGCATTCAGCAATAAACAAAGTCAGCTGGTTTTAGTAGCGCGAAGTCTCTTTATATATTTTATATTTTATATATTTTCTCTTTTCTCTAGTACTGTATGTAAACCTTAGGTTACAGAGATGAAGTGCACTCACCCTTTACTTCTCTTGAGGTATAGCCTGTAGTATTAGGGTGTTAAAGTGCTGTGGTTGCAGTCTCGGGACGGCCGTAGTGCTGGTCTATCTCTGGTCAATACGGTGTGTTGGTCAGGACCCTTCTGTGTCTTGACTCTTTGCAGCAGCGGAGGTAGCAGGCTCCGGGACCACGGTCCGGCAGGGAGAGAGGCACAGGATAGTGAAGGTCCGTGGGGTAGGTAAAATATGTAAAGGCAGACTCGACACTCACCTTATTGGTGTCTTGGTATATTGCGTTGTGCAGTACACTTGCACGCAGTGTCTGTAGTCGGCAGGGGTCCCGAGAGGGTGGCGCGGTCACTGGCTGGAGTGGCTCGTCCGGATCGCTCGTTCCCCTCTGGGTGATGTGGCGTCTGTGCTCCGGTATTGGTGTGAACCTGTTGGAGGCTGAGTCGGAGAGGGCTGCTTCCCCCTCTCAATCAGGTGCAGTAATGACAAGACGAAAGCAGCCTACAGTCCGTCTGGACGCAGAACACCTCAGCTCAGCCAATGACAGAGCATGACGAACAGCCCAGACAGCCTCAATGTGAGCAAAAGCCAATAGGAAGCCTATACATATAGTACTTCACCATCTGCCGATTGTTTTCTTCTCCCCCCCTTCTCTTTACTCCTCCTACCAACAACATTGGATACCACCAACGAACTAATAAGCTCCACGGACTCACCACCAATATTCATCTCACCTATCCCACCCACCAATATTTTCCCCTATCCACACATTAGTGTTTGTAGCGCTGTACCCCCAACTTTTAATTTCTATACCAAACCGTCTAAGGCACCTTGGGCTTTAGTGGGGATCAGCAGCTCTCACCACACCTACCTGTAATCATCCCCACCGCAGAAATTTCCCCCACCGTACCTTGAGCGCTAACTTTCCGATATTCTTCCAAAATCTATAGTGAAATAATAAAAAATGAAAAAATTGGAACAGGTTAAACTGGAAAATGTTGCTGTTTTTTTCTACTTCCTGTTTAAAAGTCTATATTACATTAACATTTGATTGGGAAGGCAGAACTCAGTGCAGAAAGGGTCTTTTCACTAGCTGTTTTTTTTTTGTTATAGAGGTAATGTGCCAGGGGAGTGCCTTTTGAGGGGTGAGGTGTCAGAGGAAATTACAGTTTATTTATAATTTAGGAAAATGTGCCAATTTTTTATTGAAAAAGTAACTTTATTGTATATAAAGATACAAAAAACATACGTACATTCAGGCAGACGAGTGTACTGCGTCGCAGCGCAGCCAAAACACAATACACCGTAATACATAATCAAACATACTTTTTAGTGCAATACAAGACATACAATATAAGACTTGACATCCTACACTATGCATCAAATACTACACTAATCATGCATCACTTAAACCAAACAAAACATTTCAAAAAAGCAGTAGATGTAAGGGGGAGGTAGGTGAGGGGGGTAGTAAAAAGTAACCCACACATTACCTCCCAAACCAAGTAAATAGACATGTTTGCAAAAAAGGGGGGGAATCAAACCGAGTCCCCCCCTGTGTTTATTAATCACAATTATAAACAAATAAACAAAACAATGCAATAAACATACAGTAATCAGACAGATGGTGACGGACGAAGGCAGTATCACTATGACGCTCTAAATTTGTTAAGCACATTGCCGGAGAGTGGGGGCCTCAAATCTACCCCACCTCCCTCTAAGCTCGCTTAGCAAGTAACACGAAGTAGGGGCCTGACATCTACCCCACTTCCCAGCGTCCACCTTCCGCCTTGGAGATAAAACCATTCTCCCCGAGTTTAACCCGCTAGACACCGAGCCCGCCCCTATAAACGAAGCACAGTGGAAATACCGGGCCAACGGAGAAGACAACTCCTCGGCTCAGCCTCCACACAACTCACGGGCTCTAACCCATAGCACTATACTGCCTTCCCCTTTCACCCCTCAAGCACAGATTGGATATCATAGGGACAATATTTACACTTCCCAAAAACCGCTCTGACTAAATTAATCCAGCCTCCATTCCCAGCACGCGGTTTCATTTTCCTTCAGGTTATTAACCCTCGGTTCACCTTAAATGAGCACAGAGATAACGACACTGGTGAATAGTAAAGGTTCTCTTAGATCTGATTGCAAAAGTCACAGACATGTATAGCTTTACCTTTACTGACATTGGGGTAGATCCAGAACTACGTGTGGCGTACGTATATTCCCAGCACGCAGTTTCATTTTCCGTCAGGTTATTAACCCTCAGTTCACCTAAACGTGTTACGCTGAGTTATTTGCTGACTTAAAGAATAACCCACACATTACCTCCCAAATCAAGTAAATAGACATGTTTGCAAAAAAGGGGGGGAATCAAACCGAGTCCCCCCCAGTGTTTATTAATCACAATAATAAACAAACAAAACAATGCAATAAACATACAGTAATCATACAGATGGTGACGGACGAAGGCAGTATCACTAAGACGCTCTAAATTTGTTAAGCGCATTGCCGGAGAGTGGGGGCCTCAAATCTACCCCACCTCCCTCTAAGCTCGCTTAGCAAGTAACACGAAGTAGGGGCCTGACATCTACCCCATTTCCCAGCGTCCACCTTCCGCCTTGGAGATAAAACCATTCTCCCCGAGTTTAACCCACTAGACACCGAGCCCGCCCCTATAAATGAAGCACGGTGGAATACCGGGCCAACGGAGGAGACAACTCCTCGGCTCAGCCTCCACACAACTCACAGGCTCTAACCCATAGCACTATACTGCCTTCCCGTCACCGCAGGGGAGTCTGATTATGGGCTACCCTGCCCACCACCATCACCTACCAAAACCCCCTTTAATACCAACCACAGATCCTCCAGAAATATCTAACTCAACACCGGAAAGATGGACCCCATCCCCCAGAAAAAGGTGCCACATCTCGTATTTGATCTTGGGGTGCGAAACTATCCTCCCCCGAGACCCAAAAGGAAACGACGGACCTCGCGATTTAGCTTGCGGCGTTGCTCATCGATCGCCGCCTCGGAACAAGCCGACCGCCAAACCCGGCGCAGTATGATCTCAGACCAGATCACCACCAGAGAAGGCTACTTGTTGGCGATAAAGGTCAGATCATTCTGCACAGCCCAGATGATCGTGATAGTTGAACACTGGGCAACGTCATTGCCCCCAATGTGCAACACCAGTACATCCGGAACCCCAAGAGCTGCCACTTCCTCCAAAAACCACCAAAGGAAACCAGACCATCTCATGCCGCCCCTACCAAACCAGCGGATTACGCCAGAGAGGGACGCCAGGAGTGCCATCGCCGCCCCACGATATCGAGACGCCCTCGTGATATACGAGTGGCCAAATACCCAAACCATCTTGGCAGGTATTCCTGTAAACAAATCAAAAAACACGACATGAGCAAAGCATACACGATCAGAAAAAAGGTACATAGCATTAGTCATGTCCAACATATGCTATAAACGAGTCAAACCATTGCAGAATTGGCTGCAACAAAAAACAAGGCAGTCTGCAAATACTAAGCAAGGAAAACGTCCAACATATTCAAAGTCCATAATACTAAACTGTGGAGGAAAAAACTGTGGTTAAAAAAGAATAGGAGAGGGGGGAGGAGGAAGGGGGGGGAAGGGGTGACCGTAGCCCAAGTGCGGCTGCTGAAAACCTAAACCCCAAGCAAACCTTAGCATCTTTTAAAGCCCATCTGGGATCTTTTGTGGCCAGGAGAATCTGGGGGGGAAAGCTTGCCAAGCGCCCCTACCCACAAGGAGCACGCAAATGCTGGGAACGCCACCGGGCTAGGGCGAGGAGCAGAAGGGAAGCCCTGACACATCTTCACATCATGTAAAAAGGGTACGGACATATTTTTTATAGCAATCCGATTTCCAGCGTCCCATTCTCTTAACCTCCTCAGCCAGGGCACCCGCCAAAGTAGCCGAATGCGTGCCGTACTTTGTCTTGTCCAGACCTGCCGCCTCGAGCACACGTTGTAAAATGGCCCGGAACTGGAAGATGGTCAAAGGAGATCCGTCCAAGTGCGACAACCAAACAGGACTCCGTGCCACGCTTGCATTGGGAATTGTTAAAGCCATAACAGCGCCCGCGCGATCCATGGGACTTTCCCTGCCCCCCATCCGGGGCCAATTTACCAGAGGATCCACCCTGAAACTGAGGGGCAGATGTAAGCTGATGAACTGCCAACCATATGTCTACGTCCTTAACCCCAAAAAAGGAATCACGCTTCCCATCAATTTTACGACGGAAACGCTCATCGTATTCCCGCCAAGCCGTGCCTTTCAGAAGAACATAAAGTTCATGCACCAAATTGAGAAAGGTAAATATACCGGCCGCCAGCGCTGGGAACTCCTCCGCATAAGCAGCTGCAAAGGAGAGCACATATGGTTCAGTTCTCATACGTCTTGTACGCCGCCTCACCCATGCCATTCTTAGCAAGGGCCGCTGTAAGGCCCAGTTTTCCTTCAGTGGTGACACAAAACATATCCACATAAATGCCTTTGCGAATGCGCTCGCGCACTTTAGGCCGAACTAAGCTCGCAACAGGGGGAGTGGAACAATACGTCAGAGCATCCTTGCTAACGGGAGGACCGGGTGTGGTATTGACAGCCCTGCGCTCATCCCTGGCAGAAGAACCCTTTTGCAACAAATGCTTGCCCAGTAGCTTTAACAGCTGACTGGGCTGGGTCGCGCCAGAAGGGGACGCATCAGGGGAAGAAACGGAACCCATCGAATCAATGTCAGACAAATTATGCCCCAGCAACTCACCGCTAGTAGCCAGCCCAGGTGCTGGAACTGAAACTGCAGCAGGAGGAGGAGCAGAACTGGTAGAAGGTTGAGGTTCTCCCAGAGCAATCTCAGCCGCTGGTGCTGTATGCAGTGGGGCGGAAACAGCCGCCTCCGCCGCCGGAGACCCTTGATCCAGAGCCCCTGCAACCTGCGAAGAAACTGAAAGAGAAGGCACGTGAGTAGTAGCAATTCCTGTACCACCACCCAACGCGCCACCAACCCCGCCAGAAGGAGGATGTGCAACCGGGACCGGGGGAGGGAGGGAACAACCCCAAGAGGGGTAATAGGGCCACTGGGCCCCTGGAGGAGGGCCGTAATAACAGGGAGCTCCCCATAAACCACCCCCAGGTGGGTATGGGTACCCAGGAGGCACAGGGGCTGATGATTGATACCCCGCATAATGGGGCTGCAAGGCAGGGGCCTGACCAGGAAAACCCTGGGGGTGAGCTGGTAGGGTGGTAAAATAGGCTGCCCGGGAAAAGGGAGAGGCTGACACCACAGGTGAGGGACATGGCTACCCACCCCCCCCTGACCACTAACACCCCCGGCCGGGGGTGGGTAAATTCCAGGGGTAGGAACCCCAGGAGGGCACATGGCCAATTGCAAGGGAGGAGAGGACAAAGGGGGGACAGAGATGGCACCAGATGGCAGGGACCCTCCACCCTGGGCATCCTGCAGCCCAGCAGCAGAGGTCCCACCATTAATGCCCCCATCACCACCTAGCATCATTGGTGCCACAGTGGGTGAAGAGGGCCCTGTACCTGCCGACCCCCCCTTGAGCGCCGCACGCCCACCCATGTCACCGGGAGCGGGCCGTGCCGCGGGAGACTCGGCACCGCTGCCAGACCTCCCAGCACATTGGTGGCGCAGCGGAGCGTCCCTCCTGCGGGGGATAGAGCGTCTAGACGCTCTATGCCCGCGCGCGGTCTTGCGGAGGTGACTTCCGGTCGGAGCCTCAGCCAGCAACGCGTGGCCGCGGCTGCTGGCTCGCTCCTGAGAACGGGAGCGGACCGCAGAGGGGGCCGCAGGGGGAGCTGGGGAAGCCTCTGCGAGGCGAGAAGGAGGGCGGGACACTCAGCGATAAATGCAGCAAGATAACAAAGCTACAGGCCTGATAAGAAGTTCAGAGAACAGCAGGGCTGAAATTTCACAGTAGAAAGAATCTGGAAGGAACACCTCAGGGGTTTTTATCATATTGCCCTATACTCCACCCCTCAAGCACAGATTGGATATCATAGGGACAATATTTACACTTCCCAAAAACCCCTCTGACTAAATTAATCCAGCCTCCATTCCCAGCACCCGGTTTCATTTTCCTTCAGGTTATTTACCTCAGTTCACCTTAAATGTTCACAGAGAAAATGTGGTGAATAGTAAAGGTTCTCTTAGATCTGATTGCAAAAGTCACAGACGTGAGCTTTACCTTTACTGACATTGTCAAAAATGTTGCTATTTATAAAACCGGACTGAGTGGGAGTCATACTGGGACTACGTTTTCTGAAAGTAGTTTCTCAGACCTTTAGCTGCATAAATGGCATGTGGCATTCATCGATGGAGCTTTGCATTGCTGGGCCCCATACTGACCTGCAGCAGTGACTTAGTAAGGCAGCTACCACCCCACTCTGAAAAAGACAGTGCGAAGCCTCTCTTGCTCGTGTAAATTGGGCAGTTTATAACCACTGTGGGTACAGAAGGGGCAGCTGTCTTAAAGTTTTCAAACTTTGTGTCACAGTCTCCTTATCCCTGGTAATCAAACCCAAAATTCTCTGAATTAGCAGATCCACCATTTTGTGATTGACAGCAATCTCACTCCATGATAGTGCTGAATCTGCAGCGAACGACAGGATGTGAGGTATACCATGTCTGTATTGCTTACCATAGGATGTGATGTATACCATGTCTGTATTGCTTACCATAGGATGTGTACCAGTAATAATACAGTCACAGTGTCTCTGCATGTCCTGTCTCCTCTCCTCATACATTGTTACCAGTAATAATACAGTCACAGTGTCTCTGCATGTCCTGTCTCCTCTCCTCATACATTGTTACCAGTAATAATACAGTCACAGTGTCTCTGCATGTCCTGTCTCCTCTCCTCATACATTGTTACCAGTAATAATACAGTCACAGTGTCTCTGCATGTCCTGTCTCCTCTCCTCATACATTGTTACCAGTAATAATACAGTCACAGTGTCTCTGCATGTCCTGTCTCCTCTCCTCATACATTGTTACCAGTAATAATACAGTCACAGTGTCTCTGCATGTCCTGTCTCCTCTCCTCATACATTGTTACCAGTAATAATACAGTCACAGTGTCTCTGCATGTCCTGTCTCCTCTCCTCATACATTGTTACCAGTAATAATACAGTCACAGTGTCTCTGCATGTCCTGTCTCCTCTCCTCATACATTGTTACCAGTAATAATACAGTCACAGTGTCTCTGCATGTCCTGTCTCCTCTCCTCATACATTGTTACCAGTAATAATACAGTCACAGTGTCTCTGCATGTCCTGTCTCCTCTCCTCATACATTGTTACCAGTAATAATACAGTCACAGTGTCTCTGCATGTCCTGTCTCCTCTCCTCATACATTGTTACCAGTAATAATACAGTCACAGTGTCTCTGCATGTCCTGTCTCCTCTCCTCATACATTGTTACCAGTAATAATACAGTCACAGTGTCTCTGCATGTCCTGTCTCCTCTCCTCATACATTGTTACCAGTAATAATACAGTCACAGTGTCTCTGCATGTCCTGTCTCCTCTCCTCATACATTGTTACCAGTAATAATACAGTCACAGTGTCTCTGCATGTCCTGTCTCCTCTCCTCATACATTGTTACCAGTAATAATACAGTCACAGTGTCTCTGCATGTCCTGTCTCCTCTCCTCATACATTGTTACCAGTAATAATACAGTCACAGTGTCTCTGCATGTCCTGTCTCCTCTCCTCATACATTGTTACCAGTAATAATACAGTCACAGTGTCTCTGCATGTCCTGTCTCCTCTCCTCATACATTGTTACCAGTAATAATACAGTCACAGTGTCTCTGCATGTCCTGTCTCCTCTCCTCATACATTGTTACCAGTAATAATACAGTCACAGTGTCTCTGCATGTCCTGTCTCCTCTCCTCATACATTGTTACCAGTAATAATACAGTCACAGTGTCTCTGCATGTCCTGTCTCCTCTCCTCATACATTGTTACCAGTAATAATACAGTCACAGTGTCTCTGCATGTCCTGTCTCCTCTCCTCATACATTGTTACCAGTAATAATACAGTCACAGTGTCTCTGCATGTCCTGTCTCCTCTCCTCATACATTGTTACCAGTAATAATACAGTCACAGTGTCTCTGCATGTCCTGTCTCCTCTCCTCATACATTGTTACCAGTAATAATACAGTCACAGTGTCTCTGCATGTCCTGTCTCCTCTCCTCATACATTGTTACCAGTAATAATACAGTCACAGTGTCTCTGCATGTCCTGTCTCCTCTCCTCATACATTGTTACCAGTAATAATACAGTCACAGTGTCTCTGCATGTCCTGTCTCCTCTCCTCATACATTGTTACCAGTAATAATACAGTCACAGTGTCTCTGCATGTCCTGTCTCCTCTCCTCATACATTGTTACCAGTAATAATACAGTCACAGTGTCTCTGCATGTCCTGTCTCCTCTCCTCATACATTGTTACCAGTAATAATACAGTCACAGTGTCTCTGCATGTCCTGTCTCCTCTCCTCATACATTGTTACCAGTAATAATACAGTCACAGTGTCTCTGCATGTCCTGTCTCCTCTCCTCATACATTGTTACCAGTAATAATACAGTCACAGTGTCTCTGCATGTCCTGTCTCCTCTCCTCATACATTGTTACCAGTAATAATACAGTCACAGTGTCTCTGCATGTCCTGTCTCCTCTCCTCATACATTGTTACCAGTAATAATACAGTCACAGTGTCTCTGCATGTCCTGTCTCCTCTCCTCATACATTGTTACCAGTAATAATACAGTCACAGTGTCTCTGCATGTCCTGTCTCCTCTCCTCATACATTGTTACCAGTAATAATACAGTCACAGTGTCTCTGCATGTCCTGTCTCCTCTCCTCATACATTGTTACCAGTAATAATACAGTCACAGTGTCTCTGCATGTCCTGTCTCCTCTCCTCATACATTGTTACCAGTAATAATACAGTCACAGTGTCTCTGCATGTCCTGTCTCCTCTCCTCATACATTGTTACCAGTAATAATACAGTCACAGTGTCTCTGCATGTCCTGTCTCCTCTCCTCATACATTGTTACCAGTAATAATACAGTCACAGTGTCTCTGCATGTCCTGTCTCCTCTCCTCATACATTGTTACCAGTAATAATACAGTCACAGTGTCTCTGCATGTCCTGTCTCCTCTCCTCATACATTGTTACCAGTAATAATACAGTCACAGTGTCTCTGCATGTCCTGTCTCCTCTCCTCATACATTGTTACCAGTAATAATACAGTCACAGTGTCTCTGCATGTCCTGTCTCCTCTCCTCATACATTGTTACCAGTAATAATACAGTCACAGTGTCTCTGCATGTCCTGTCTCCTCTCCTCATACATTGTTACCAGTAATAATACAGTCACAGTGTCTCTGCATGTCCTGTCTCCTCTCCTCATACATTGTTACCAGTAATAATACAGTCACAGTGTCTCTGCATGTCCTGTCTCCTCTCCTCATACATTGTTACCAGTAATAATACAGTCACAGTGTCTCTGCATGTCCTGTCTCCTCTCCTCATACATTGTTACCAGTAATAATACAGTCACAGTGTCTCTGCATGTCCTGTCTCCTCTCCTCATACATTGTTACCAGTAATAATACAGTCACAGTGTCTCTGCATGTCCTGTCTCCTCTCCTCATACATTGTTACCAGTAATAATACAGTCACAGTGTCTCTGCATGTCCTGTCTCCTCTCCTCATACATTGTTACCAGTAATAATACAGTCACAGTGTCTCTGCATGTCCTGTCTCCTCTCCTCATACATTGTTACCAGTAATAATACAGTCACAGTGTCTCTGCATGTCCTGTCTCCTCTCCTCATACATTGTTACCAGTAATAATACAGTCACAGTGTCTCTGCATGTCCTGTCTCCTCTCCTCATACATTGTTACCAGTAATAATACAGTCACAGTGTCTCTGCATGTCCTGTCTCCTCTCCTCATACATTGTTACCAGTAATAATACAGTCACAGTGTCTCTGCATGTCCTGTCTCCTCTCCTCATACATTGTTACCAGTAATAATACAGTCACAGTGTCTCTGCATGTCCTGTCTCCTCTCCTCATACATTGTTACCAGTAATAATACAGTCACAGTGTCTCTGCATGTCCTGTCTCCTCTCCTCATACATTGTTACCAGTAATAATACAGTCACAGTGTCTCTGCATGTCCTGTCTCCTCTCCTCATACATTGTTACCAGTAATAATACAGTCACAGTGTCTCTGCATGTCCTGTCTCCTCTCCTCATACATTGTTACCAGTAATAATACAGTCACAGTGTCTCTGCATGTCCTGTCTCCTCTCCTCATACATTGTTACCAGTAATAATACAGTCACAGTGTCTCTGCATGTCCTGTCTCCTCTCCTCATACATTGTTACCAGTAATAATACAGTCACAGTGTCTCTGCATGTCCTGTCTCCTCTCCTCATACATTGTTACCAGTAATAATACAGTCACAGTGTCTCTGCATGTCCTGTCTCCTCTCCTCATACATTGTTACCAGTAATAATACAGTCACAGTGTCTCTGCATGTCCTGTCTCCTCTCCTCATACATTGTTACCAGTAATAATACAGTCACAGTGTCTCTGCATGTCCTGTCTCCTCTCCTCATACATTGTTACCAGTAATAATACAGTCACAGTGTCTCTGCATGTCCTGTCTCCTCTCCTCATACATTGTTACCAGTAATAATACAGTCACAGTGTCTCTGCATGTCCTGTCTCCTCTCCTCATACATTGTTACCAGTAATAATACAGTCACAGTGTCTCTGCATGTCCTGTCTCCTCTCCTCATACATTGTTACCAGTAATAATACAGTCACAGTGTCTCTGCATGTCCTGTCTCCTCTCCTCATACATTGTTACCAGTAATAATACAGTCACAGTGTCTCTGCATGTCCTGTCTCCTCTCCTCATACATTGTTACCAGTAATAATACAGTCACAGTGTCTCTGCATGTCCTGTCTCCTCTCCTCATACATTGTTACCAGTAATAATACAGTCACAGTGTCTCTGCATGTCCTGTCTCCTCTCCTCATACATTGTTACCAGTAATAATACAGTCACAGTGTCTCTGCATGTCCTGTCTCCTCTCCTCATACATTGTTACCAGTAATAATACAGTCACAGTGTCTCTGCATGTCCTGTCTCCTCTCCTCATACATTGTTACCAGTAATAATACAGTCACAGTGTCTCTGCATGTCCTGTCTCCTCTCCTCATACATTGTTACCAGTAATAATACAGTCACAGTGTCTCTGCATGTCCTGTCTCCTCTCCTCATACATTGTTACCAGTAATAATACAGTCACAGTGTCTCTGCATGTCCTGTCTCCTCTCCTCATACATTGTTACCAGTAATAATACAGTCACAGTGTCTCTGCATGTCCTGTCTCCTCTCCTCATACATTGTTACCAGTAATAATACAGTCACAGTGTCTCTGCATGTCCTGTCTCCTCTCCTCATACATTGTTACCAGTAATAATACAGTCACAGTGTCTCTGCATGTCCTGTCTCCTCTCCTCATACATTGTTACCAGTAATAATACAGTCACAGTGTCTCTGCATGTCCTGTCTCCTCTCCTCATACATTGTTACCAGTAATAATACAGTCACAGTGTCTCTGCATGTCCTGTCTCCTCTCCTCATACATTGTTACCAGTAATAATACAGTCACAGTGTCTCTGCATGTCCTGTCTCCTCTCCTCATACATTGTTACCAGTAATAATACAGTCACAGTGTCTCTGCATGTCCTGTCTCCTCTCCTCATACATTGTTACCAGTAATAATACAGTCACAGTGTCTCTGCATGTCCTGTCTCCTCTCCTCATACATTGTTACCAGTAATAATACAGTCACAGTGTCTCTGCATGTCCTGTCTCCTCTCCTCATACATTGTTACCAGTAATAATACAGTCACAGTGTCTCTGCATGTCCTGTCTCCTCTCCTCATACATTGTTACCAGTAATAATACAGTCACAGTGTCTCTGCATGTCCTGTCTCCTCTCCTCATACATTGTTACCAGTAATAATACAGTCACAGTGTCTCTGCATGTCCTGTCTCCTCTCCTCATACATTGTTACCAGTAATAATACAGTCACAGTGTCTCTGCATGTCCTGTCTCCTCTCCTCATACATTGTTACCAGTAATAATACAGTCACAGTGTCTCTGCATGTCCTGTCTCCTCTCCTCATACATTGTTACCAGTAATAATACAGTCACAGTGTCTCTGCATGTCCTGTCTCCTCTCCTCATACATTGTTACCAGTAATAATACAGTCACAGTGTCTCTGCATGTCCTGTCTCCTCTCCTCATACATTGTTACCAGTAATAATACAGTCACAGTGTCTCTGCATGTCCTGTCTCCTCTCCTCATACATTGTTACCAGTAATAATACAGTCACAGTGTCTCTGCATGTCCTGTCTCCTCTCCTCATACATTGTTACCAGTAATAATACAGTCACAGTGTCTCTGCATGTCCTGTCTCCTCTCCTCATACATTGTTACCAGTAATAATACAGTCACAGTGTCTCTGCATGTCCTGTCTCCTCTCCTCATACATTGTTACCAGTAATAATACAGTCACAGTGTCTCTGCATGTCCTGTCTCCTCTCCTCATACATTGTTACCAGTAATAATACAGTCACAGTGTCTCTGCATGTCCTGTCTCCTCTCCTCATACATTGTTACCAGTAATAATACAGTCACAGTGTCTCTGCATGTCCTGTCTCCTCTCCTCATACATTGTTACCAGTAATAATACAGTCACAGTGTCTCTGCATGTCCTGTCTCCTCTCCTCATACATTGTTACCAGTAATAATACAGTCACAGTGTCTCTGCATGTCCTGTCTCCTCTCCTCATACATTGTTACCAGTAATAATACAGTCACAGTGTCTCTGCATGTCCTGTCTCCTCTCCTCATACATTGTTACCAGTAATAATACAGTCACAGTGTCTCTGCATGTCCTGTCTCCTCTCCTCATACATTGTTACCAGTAATAATACAGTCACAGTGTCTCTGCATGTCCTGTCTCCTCTCCTCATACATTGTTACCAGTAATAATACAGTCACAGTGTCTCTGCATGTCCTGTCTCCTCTCCTCATACATTGTTACCAGTAATAATACAGTCACAGTGTCTCTGCATGTCCTGTCTCCTCTCCTCATACATTGTTACCAGTAATAATACAGTCACAGTGTCTCTGCATGTCCTGTCTCCTCTCCTCATACATTGTTACCAGTAATAATACAGTCACAGTGTCTCTGCATGTCCTGTCTCCTCTCCTCATACATTGTTACCAGTAATAATACAGTCACAGTGTCTCTGCATGTCCTGTCTCCTCTCCTCATACATTGTTACCAGTAATAATACAGTCACAGTGTCTCTGCATGTCCTGTCTCCTCTCCTCATACATTGTTACCAGTAATAATACAGTCACAGTGTCTCTGCATGTCCTGTCTCCTCTCCTCATACATTGTTACCAGTAATAATACAGTCACAGTGTCTCTGCATGTCCTGTCTCCTCTCCTCATACATTGTTACCAGTAATAATACAGTCACAGTGTCTCTGCATGTCCTGTCTCCTCTCCTCATACATTGTTACCAGTAATAATACAGTCACAGTGTCTCTGCATGTCCTGTCTCCTCTCCTCATACATTGTTACCAGTAATAATACAGTCACAGTGTCTCTGCATGTCCTGTCTCCTCTCCTCATACATTGTTACCAGTAATAATACAGTCACAGTGTCTCTGCATGTCCTGTCTCCTCTCCTCATACATTGTTACCAGTAATAATACAGTCACAGTGTCTCTGCATGTCCTGTCTCCTCTCCTCATACATTGTTACCAGTAATAATACAGTCACAGTGTCTCTGCATGTCCTGTCTCCTCTCCTCATACATTGTTACCAGTAATAATACAGTCACAGTGTCTCTGCATGTCCTGTCTCCTCTCCTCATACATTGTTACCAGTAATAATACAGTCACAGTGTCTCTGCATGTCGTCTCCTCTCTCCTCATACATTGTTACCAGTAATAATACAGTCACAGTGACTCTGCATGTCCTGTCTCCTCTCTCCTCATACATTGTTACCAGTAATAATACAGTCACAGTGACTCTCCATGTCCTCTCTCCTCATACATTGTTACCAGTAATAATACAGTCACAGTGACTCCATGTCCTGTCTCCTCTCTCCTCATACATTGTTACCAGTAATAATACAGTCACAGTGACTCTGCATGTCCTTTCTCCTCTTCTCATACATTGTTACCTGTAATAATACAGTCACAGTGACTCCATGTCCTGTCTCCTCTCTCCTCATACATTGTTACCAGTAATAATACAGTCACAGTGACTCCATGTTCTGTCTCCTCTCTCCTCATACATTACCAGTAATAGTAATTCGCTGAAGGCACGTGCAATCAGTTACGTTGCGTAACATGTGGCGCGCGAATGCTGTTCTATGACAGCGGCTAGCGTGATTAAGGTTTCGTACTGTGGTCTGGACCTGGCCCATGGTGTGTGTTACTGATGGACACGAACTTTCTATGTGTGTCTGTGAGGAGACTTGGGGTCAGATTTACTAAGCTGCGGGAAAAGCAATATGTAGATGTTGCCCATAGCATCCAATCAGATTTTAGCTTTCATTTTCTAGTATATAGAAGCGCAGTGAAGCTAGAATCTGATCTCCACTTTTCCAGCTTGGTAAATCTGGCCCCTGGAAGTTATGGGGTGATGGATTCTTTAAGGAGCGGGTTTGGGAATCACTGCTGTAGGTTATTTATCATGTAGATCATGTCTGTAAGATTGGAAAGGTTGGCGCCATCTAATGGATGTTTTGGTTATAGACTCATCATGTGCTTGGTCGTTGATACCTGAAGGTGACAGGCTATTAGCAAGTCCAGAAATGTCACTCCTTCTATTAGGCTCAATATACTCCATTCCTGGGCTCCCAGATGTTGGTCTCTTTGCTGCAATGATGTAGGAGACGTTTGAAAAGCCTTTCTATCCACACCATACATAGTAACTGACTGCTGGAAAGTCAGGAGCGGAGCACTTTGTACCCAATGGAATGGGTTGTGTAATGGATGAGTGTTGAGTAACACGTCTGTACCTGCAGGAGGAGTCATCTCATACGGGGATCTGAAGCAGCTGATCGCCACTGGCAAGCAAAAGATATATGATGTAAGATCACCAGAAGAGGCAGCGAAAGGGATGATCGCCAATGCTACAAATATACCAGGTAACGCTGTGAAGACACGGGTCGCCAGCGGCCACGCTACCACTGCGCGCTCCCGCTGTCCTTTTCCGTTCACCGTCACACAGGCAGAGCAATAGCATCGATACCCAAAGAGCCCAAACTCTTGCAGCCGGAACTTCAGACGCAGCATGTGGGACCTGTAGGAGTTATTCCACTCCAACACCCAGGTCCACAGTTCAGTTCCAAAACTACAATCTCTCTCCCTAGACCCTGCTCACCCTTTTTACTCAGGACCCCCCCCCCTCACAGACATGTGACAGGTGAGGTGGCATGAGATTGGCTAATCAATAGCTAGGGGACAGCTGTCCATCAATGTCTAGGACACTGTCCAGTGCCTATGCACACTAGAGGACTCCCTGCTCACAAAGTCTAGCTCAGGGCTAGTGAAAGTCTTTGATGTTGATAACCCTTGCCCTCATGTACTCATGTAGATGTGTGATAAGGAGCAGTCACTCCCAGACTTAACCCCTTCCAAGCTTTTGTGATGTCACACACCTGGTTTCCTGTGGAGGGAGGGGGGGCAATAGATACACTGAAAGTCCCCCCTTGGCTCTTCCTGTCCTCTGTAGGCAGGGATGTATGACCATATATGGATGTCCTCAGTGCCGGATTAAGGGGGGGGCACAGGGGGCATGGGGGAGATCAATGTTGCCCCGCCCCCCCCCCCCATCAATATCCTGTAATCAGGCTTACCTTTACTATAACACACATCATACATCACACCCTACATATAACATAACTACATAGCACACTCTACTACAGCTACAGAAACTTCATATGGTAAATGCAACGTATAACACACACAGTCTATACATTCCCTGAGGTCACAGATAAGAATGGGGTAATACATGTCCTATGACAGGGATAAAAAAAGTAATATGTCCAGGACCCTTTCCTCATAGACGCCACATGTATACTGCCAGCCAGTGTGTCAGTTTAGTAGATGAAATGGTGAGGTGACCAGTGGATTCCCAGGGATCTGTACCCAGTAACAGGAGAGAGACACCAGGAGGGGTAACAGAATGACTGATGTGACAGGGAGACACCAGTAGGGTCACACAATGACTCATCTAGGGAGACACCAGGAGGGTAACACAATGACTGATGTGACAGGGAGACACCAGTAGGGTAACACAATGACTGATGATCTAGGGCAGTGATGGCTAACCTGTGACACTCCAGGTGTTGGGAAACTACACTTCCCATCATGCTTTGTCAGGTATCTGCTATGCTTTTGAGGTTAAGGCATGCTGGGACTCGTAGTTTCACAACACCTGGAGTGTCACAGGTTAGCTATCACTGATCTAGAGAGACACCAGGAGGGATAACACAATGACTGAGGATCTAGGGAGACACAAGGCAGGGTAACACAATGACCGATGATCTAGGGAGACACCAAGAGGGTAATGTGAAGACACGTGTCG